>JAKNSH010067065.1:0-13432 GCA_027790015.1 Cymbopogon flexuosus
GCCTGAGATATTGGACCTCGATTTTAGCTTCCCCGTGCCGCCGGTTTTCTCGGATCCTTCGTCGCCACGATCTTGAAACTACCGGAGAGGAGTGATCATGCAACAGCTTTTGTGCTATGCGTTGTGCTTTTGGTGTTCTTATACATGCCTTCTTTATCTTGCTGTGTATGTGATCTATGCATGTTGTAGGCTAATAACGAGGTTGCATTTGTCATGGGTCTGGTGATTAGTTCAACTTATGCAACTTTGTTCAAGCACGCTGTGCATCTAAGATGCTCAAGGCTAAAGGGGATGCAAATTGCAATTGCCGTGGGTTATGTGATTAGCTCAGCTTATGTAATTCTAAACGTATCCCAACAAAAATAGACGCTTGTTTTCATGAAAAAAGATGCTTGTTCAATCCGTCAATCGTCATAATGAATGTAATGGTGCAAACAGAATTAAAAAAAAGGATGTTTGAAGAAAAGTTTCTGTGCCACATACATATATCCTGCAAAAATTGAAATGACACCTGTGCACATGCCTGCCGCCCATGGACCCTTCTCCCGTGTCCACCCTCCACACTCAGTCCCACTCTCTCCTTGCGCCACACATCCGTGGATTGCTAAATGGCGCGACCTACTCATGCCAAATAGGAATTGGGATAGTAAATCTAATATTCGGGTGACAATCATTTCTTCCACATTTAATTTTAGTTATTGTCAGGCACTCTGTCCAGTTTATATTGGATCTATATTTAACCTATTCAAGTTCCAGTGATTATTTGTAATTATAATTAGGTGTAAACTAAAAATTTTGGCTTGATGAAAATATTTCACATTCATGGCTTTTGCTGCGGTACCCTCAAATAACTGTGGGCCGTTCATTGATTTCGATCGGACGGTCACGATAAACTATTACCTCCTAGGAAGTAATAATTTAAATGTATATTTATTTATTTATTTATTTATTATATAAAATAAGATAACTAAGGAAAGATTTAGATAAAAAAATCCTTTTTTTAGATTTGATTGATGCATATGATCTTTCGTGATCTCCAGATGAAATGGTAATATTTTGTGCATGATTAATTAGCGTGTCCTACGTGTGCATGCATGGTGAGCCGTGTGCATGCATGGTGAGCCGTGTACATATGTGTGTGTACGTACGTGTGTGTGTCGTGTGTGTACATGTCTGTGTACGTGCTTAGGCTTTTTTTTACAACATTGCTTAGGCTGGTTAATTACCGTGTATGTGTATCTACGTGTATGTGTGTGTCGTGTTTGAACGTGTCCATGCATGCATGCTTGCATCTCAGGTGAGTGGTTATTATTAGCATGTGTGCGTGGTTAGCGCGTGTATACGCGGCTAGCTAGCGTGTACGTGGTTAATGTTTTCCATGCATGTTTGTGCACATAATTTGTTACCGTGTTAGGGAACTACGAACGCAAATGCATGATTGATCTCAAAATGGAAATGTTTTTACCGGCTTGTTGCATGGTGGCATAGGTGCGACGGAAACCTGGGGATCGGTCCCGTGACTGCCGCTGTTTAGAGGAGGCGGAGGCTGTATTTTTTTTCCTAGATATTTTTAGATTTATTAAGTAATTCAAAAAATCAGAAAAATCAATGGCTAGGATTGTTTTGAAATATTACCTCCCAGGAGGTAATGTTTGTACCTTAGCAAAGCCCGATGACTGATTTTTTCCCCTTTTAACATATGTCGCTCGACGAGCCATTCCCTCCGGATACCACCGGTCCTCCACCGCCACAACCGCCAAACACGGGCACCGGCAACGATGATGGCATTGGCATCGACGGACCGGCATCACCAAACAGCGAACGTTCATTAGGAAGCCAACCAGCGAACGATTTCAGACAATCCGTAACTTCCTTTTTTAGTAAAAAAAAAATTTCCGCAACTTTCCGCTTTTGAAAAGTTCTCTATTTTTACCAAAAGAAAAAATTATAAATTCATACACGTAACTTTCATCTATAACTTACACGTATAACTTATAATCTAACTTATACATATAACTTATATGATCTTCAACGTTATAAAGTTACAAACATAACTTGTACGTATAACTTATTATACAAAATACATAGCTTACAACGTTACAAAGTTACATCTAACTTATACTATAACTTACTATATGAAACATATAATTTACAACGTTACAAAGTTACATCAAACTTATACTTATATGATCTTCAAAGTTACAAAGTTATACATATAACTTATACGTATAACTTACAACGTTACAAAGTTACATCAAACTTATAGAAATAACTTTTATGTATAACATATGTATAACTCAGACGACTGTAGTATAGAAAAGTGAAAAAAAAATTCTTCAAAACATATTCAAGTGGGGTCTATTTTTGTTCGCCTCGTCAAATAGAACACACTAGTGTAGACAGAAATCAAAATAGATAAACGGTTTGAAAGATATAGTATTTTAAATTAAATTAATCGCTTTTTTAAAAGATGACATCACCAAACAGCAAAGGAGGGAGTGGAGATCGTTCGCTCAGTCCGGCTAGGAGTGAACGTCCGTGATAATGGATTTGCATCGACCGACCCGCACGCACCGCTCGCCCTGTGCTTGTACTTTCCGCGATTCTTAAAGAAAGCCGCGCCCCAATGTACGTGCCGGTGCCGGCCCCCAATATATCAAAAGTCTAAATAACCCCTTCAACTATTGAGGGCTCTGAACTATAAAACCGGATTTTCTACCCTCTGAACTATCAAAATCGGTCAAATAACCCTCTAGGCGATTTTGAACGGTGGTTTGTCTTTTTTATTTATTTCCTAAATCTTTGAAAAATCATAATAAATCATAAAATATCATAAAATAAAAAATCCAATTTTGTTGCACTCCACATGATGAGATCTGCATAGTGAACATGTAATATAATATGTTGTAGTACAAACTTTTTTATGTAGCTTGAGATATATGTATTTTTGTTATTAACTAAAATAAACTTTTACTGAAACATACAATATTATATATTCAAATTGTAGATCTAATCATGTGGAGTCCAACAAAATTGGATTTTCTATTTTATGATTTTCTTATAATTTACTATAATTTTTCAAAAATCCAGTAGAAATAAATAAAAAGGAAAAAACACTGTTACTGTAGCAAAACCACTGTCCAAAACCGTCTAGGGCTTATTTGAACGGTTTTGGGTAGTTTAGGGGGGCAAAGTATCCGGTTTCATAGTTCAGTAGGTGAAATAGTCCAACTCTAATAGTTAAGGTGGTTATGTAGACTTTTTCCTATCCTAGAATGAATCGTGACCCGAAGGGAAACTTGTAGATCTCCAAACTTCAACTCTTCCTCAAAAAACCCAGCAAATGAGATCTCGCTTGGTATCGTGTCCTGAAGGGAAACTTGTAGATCTCCAAACTTGTAGAATGAACCGCCGACGCTGACCTGCACCTGCCTATGTACGTGCCATGCAAACATTTATCAGGTGGAAAAATTGCGCACGCGGTCGGCTAGCGCGGGGCATGGTATGTTGTCGCGGGAGAATCCTTCGGCATCGCCATGGCAGGAGGCCCACATCGACGTCCTCGGCATCGTGATCGACCGCATCAACTCGCTCCCGGACACCGTCCGCATACGCTCTGTCTGCCGCGCGTGGCGCCGCGCGGTGACTAACCTGCACCCGCTGCTACCGCCGCAGATCCCGTGGCTGCTGCTGCCAGACTTCAAGCTGTGCAGTCTGTCCTCCGACGGCGCCACGGCCGCCGGCCACCGCCTCCCTCAGCCCGACGCCGGCGGCGGGGAGGTTCCGATCTGCGTGGGGTCAACCCGGGACGGACGGGTTGTCTTGCTCAAGGAAGAGAGGTGCTTCTTGCTGAACCCTCTCTCCGGGGCCACGAACCGGCTCCCAGATCTCCACCTCGCCGGTCCGAGCAAATCGTTCTCCGGAACCTTCTTCAGTGCGTATGCAGCGACGCCGCCCCGCAAGGTAGTGATGTCCTGTCCACCTGACTCCGGCTCGGCGTGCATCATGGCCGGCATCTCAGGTCTCGGACTGTCCTGCGGATTCGAGCCGCTGCTGGAAGAGCTAGCCGGTTTGTACTATGCGACGCCGACGCTCTTCCTCTGCCGGCCGGGCGATGCCACGTGGACCGTGACCACTAGCCCCTCCTTATTTTCGAAAAGCGACATCGTCTTCCACAACGGCAATCTCTACCTATTGAGCAAGCATCCGTATCCTCACATGTACGCCTGCGACGTCGGCGAAGATGACGACGGTACGCTCAAGGCCACACTCTGCAGAGTGCCTTCCGTCGAAAGAGCCACGGCTTTGGCTTTCGGCGGCAACGCGTTCTTCTACCTGGTGGAGTCGCGCGGAAAGCTTCTGCTGGTCCAGAGGGACTTCAGGGAGCGTAGGACGCATACGGTGGCGGTCTTCGCCATGGACGGGAGCAGGGAGTGGGCGAGGGTTGAGAGCTTGGACGGCGAGATCGTCTTCCTGAGCGCCAACAGTTCCATGTCCGTCCCGTCGTCCGGCTACCGCGGCGCGCGAGGCGACCGCATCTACTTCAGCCAGGAGATGTACGTGACCCTCGACGGGTGCACTCGCCGCAGGGACTGCCCTTATCAGCACTGCGAGGTGTTCGACATGAGGACGCGCACGGCTGAGACGCTTTGCATGGGGACGGCTCCCGGTCACGAGGTCTGGTGCATCGGGCCGACATGGTTCGTTCCCTGTCCGACGAAACACGACAATGCAAACTAGTAGTTGCTTCGCTTCATCTGCATCTGCAATTCTTTTGGGCAAGGTATGATTTCAATCTACTGATGATCTGAATATCTGAATGTGAGGCAAGTTTCTCCAACTAGTTAATTTCTGAATCTGAATCAGGTATCTGTAGCGTCATTTGTATACTGCTCTGCGTCTGCGTTCTGTTGTCCTCTGCCCGTGACACGATGCAATTATGACTAATAAAATTTATTACATATAATATATAATATATATAACGAGAAAGTTACCGAACATTTGGAACGAAACAGGAAATTGACAACGTCGACTTCATACAGTACAGCAATACAAGGATAATAAATGGACCAATCATGCGTGCAGCGTCAAGAAGCCGTCACTCGTTGCATTGCACGCTGGCAGCATCACCGATTCACCCTGCGCCGCGTCACGGGAAGGCATCACCAGAGACCGTGGCACGCTAGAACGACCGGACGCAGACAAGAACCTTGCGAGGTGCGGCGGTCGAGGCTCGCCGCTGCCGACGACCCCCGGGTGCCAGGCACGACGCCATCTTCTTCAAATCGCCCCCTCGCCGGCCGTCATCGAACACGAACGCGGCCGTGACCGGCGTCATCGCCTCGCTGTCAGCAGCGGCGACGCCAAATCGTTTGCCGGCCCTTATCAGCTCCACGGGGAGGTCGAAGCACGGCGACGGGCAGTACCCATGGATCGGGATCGCCGCCTGATCCCCTTCCTCCACGACGAAGTCGAAGACGATGTTGTTGCGCGAGCACAGCGACGCGCACTCAGACTTCTCCAGCGACGCAGCACGGCTCGGCGCGTGCTGCTTGTCTGGTGCCGGTGCCAGTGCCGGAGCCGTCTCTGCTGTCGGCGGGCTCGTGCTGATCGCCTCCTCCGGCTTCTTCTTGGAGAGGCCCGGCAGGTAGAGGCACATGAGCAGCGCGCTGCAGGTGAAGCCCTTTTGGCCGGACTCGGCGTCGGCCGCCGCTCCGGACATGGCGCTGAGGGCTTGCCGCTTTGATCCGAGATAGGAATGCCAGCACCTTGATGCATGGGCACGGGGGAAGTGGGTCTATATGTGGCAATCGTGGCGGCGTGGTGGAGGACCATGCCGCTGCACGCTGGACGACGAGTGGGTGGGGGCGTAGTGTGGTTCATGTCTTTCCGATTCGACTTAGTGGTTGGGAGTTGGCATCCAATATACAACTACATTGCATTTAGCTTAGATTTGGATGATTGGGTCGTTCACTCGATTTGGGTGTACATGCTACTTTCAGCAACTCCCGCATTTCACCAGTCATTCCGCTTCTGAACTAGTACTAGCTACCATTTTGCATTGCCTTCTCATTCAAAAAATCACTTTTACAAATTGCAAGACTTTTTCCAATATATATGCACGTACATTTGGTGATCTCAGTTCTTCTCCACAATGAGTTTAGCTCTTGCATGCCCGGCCTCAATCCTATACTGCTCGCCAACCCCAAAGTGCGCCATCAAGAACCAAACGACCGTGAGCAGCTCGCCGCCGGCGCTCAGCTGCTTGGCGTGGAAGTTGCTCCGGCACTTGTTTGCGGCGTAGCAGAGCATCTCCACCCACACCACGCGGATGACGCGCCACCTCTTGTGCGGCTGCAGCTCCAGCAGCGACTTGGCCAGCCGGCACGCGTCGAACAGCACGGACTTGCTCCGGTCGCCCTTGACGTCCCTCGGCGCGATCTCGGCGTTTACGTCGAGCACCATCCTCGCCGCGGCCCTCGCGTCCGGGCGCGCCATGCCTGCTGCCCGCTCGAAGAAGTTCTTGGCCTCCGCGCAGGTGTCGCCGAACCGGATCTGCCCGATGCCGGCGGTCAGCATGAAGGGTCGCGCGACGAGCAGGAAAAGCATGTAGTTCGATATCGCGCGGCTGATGTCAACATATCGAGAGATCTTGGCGGCGTTGTCGTCGTCGTCGCCATCCTCTGACTCTGAGTGGAAGCAGAGGTCGGTGGCTATGTGCCAGAGCAGTATGCTCTCGTCGAACTCCACCTCGACGCTCCAGCCGAGCTCCTTGTAGTAGCCCTTGCACTGCAAAGCCCACTGGCCCCTGTGGTTGCTGAACTTGCGGTAACTCTCGGCGTCCACGATGCTCACCGTCTTGTCCTTGAGCTCCCTGAAGACCAAGACCTTGAGCTCCGGTGACACGTCGATGTGCCGGATGTACATCCAGCTGTCCCAGTGTGCTTTGAGCCCAAGAACGCTCAAGACCTTGGTGACCATGGTTGGTTTGTCCAGGAGGCAGAAGCTGATGAGATTGTGCTGGGCCATCAGATTGGACCATTTCGCCCGGCTTTCCGGCCGGAAATACTGAATGCTCCGGAACACCAGGCTGCCCAGTGAACGGCAGTTGCAGTCTTGCAGAGCGGCATATGTCCAGTAGGATACAAGCATCATCCCAATGGCATACACCTCCAGGCAAAGCGCTCCTCCAAACAAGATGTTGGTGATGCAGACATCGATGCGGTTGTATGATTTGTGTGTACCCTTGTCAAGCACGTTGAAGAGGAGGCAGGCCGTCGACGTCGAGAGGAGCGTGAGGCACCGGAACAGGCGGCCGTACCAGGTGTGTATCACTGCCGCCTTGGAGTGAAGGGTGTCGTACATGAGCGACAGCTCGATCTCGATGATCTTGTACGCCTGCTCTGGCGTGAGCCGCAGGAACGTGCCCTGGCTCCGTGTGCGCTCCTGGAAGCTGAGGATGAGGTTGACGAAGAGCCGCTTGAAGATGACAAAGAAGTGGCTCGCTTCGGTGATCACCGTCGCGTAGGGCACGCTCTCCTCTGCGACGGCCACGCTCACGGCAGCGGCACGCCGCTCCTGCTCGATGACGATCTCCGCGTCGAGCCCCGCGTCACGCGTGAACCGGTACTCCTCCATGAACTTGGCGTAGTTGGGGCCCGGATCCGGCGTCGTCACCATGCTGCTCCGCAGGTTGTCCATGCTCGCGCACTTGAGCGCCCATGTCCTCTCGGCGTACTTGACGACACCACTCAAGAACATGAACACGGCGGGGGCTAGAACGTTGGTGCCGGGGTGCGACTTGGTGAAGACATACACGGCGAGAGCAACCTGTTAGACGGAAGACACGTTAGCTTGGTATGCGGGAGGCAAGGCCGGCAGGCGCCGGGCAGAACAATTTGGCCCGTCGCGTACGTACCTGGGTGATGAGGCTGAGCAGGTGGCGTTTCCAGAGCTCGTTGTCTTCGGTGGAGAAGGCGGTGATGGTGTCCTGGCCGCCGAGGTGGAGGAGGAGGAACGGTGCCCAGAAGGCCTGGATGCTGTGGGTGCGCTCGAAGGACCGTGGGTCGACGCCCTTGGGGACGCGCGTCTGGGAGAGGTACCCGAGCGCGTAGATGGCGATGGAGTCCGCGAGCAGGTAAGCCAGCCAGAGAAGCAGGCTCAGCACGGCGGAGACGTTACGCTTGCGGATGCCGGCGGAGAAGAGGAGGAACACCTGGAGGGCGAGGCTGGTGAGCACAAGCATGCGGATCTCCCACTCGTTCCATGTTGCCAGGATGTATGTCCAGTTCGCATCCATTGTTGATTCTTGAATCTTGATTGCTGTCTGCCTCCGTCCTTTGCCCTTGTGTTTGGCATAAAGGAAGATTTTATTCCATTCGATCCTTTGCCTAACTGTCCAAAGAAATCAAGTCGTCTCTGGGGTCAATACGAGTGAGTGGTGACCAATCAGCGACCGCCGATGTTGTCCTGAGTCAGTCTCCGTTTAGTTGTAGCTATACTCCTACAGTATACGCGTTTTGCGGCCACTTGATTGAGCTGCTACGCCAAGTCGCTGTTATCGGCGCTTGTCGGAATAAATGGTTGAATAATCGTCTCCTCTCTAGTCTCTCTACAAACCACACTCCTGAGTCCTGAAGCTGAAGAGAAAGGGCGACGTCGTCGATGGCCGTGGAAGTCGTCCAGTTTCTTGTGAAGAAGTTCGTGGATAGCTTCACCGAGGAGGCAGCGGACGCAGAGGCGGCGGAGCTCCCTTTCGGCGCCCAATTCCACGACGTGAGGGCCGAGCTGGAGAAGGCGGCCGTTTCTGCCTCCAACGCCGATGAGCTCCGGGAGTGCCTCTACGAACTCAACGACTTGGTTGCCGATTGCCGCAGGCTCGCCAACCGACCGAACCACCACCGGTGGTGCTTTGCCCAATCCGACGCTTGGCTCTTCTCCAAGACCAAGAAGAGGTTGACCGCGGTCAGGCGCCGAGTCCTCCAGTGCGTCGAGAACGACTCCGGTGGCAACGCTGCTGCGTCACAGGAGGAGGATGCCGCCGCCGCCGCCGGGGGCTTGGACCGCTGGACGACGTCTTGGCTCCAACGGAGCAGGATCCACGGGTTTGACCAGCAGCTCGAGGAGCTCGAGTCCATGGCGTTCAGGGACACCGGCGCGGGGAGGCTTAACGGCGTTGGCATCGTCGGCATGGGCGGCATCGGGAAGACCGCGCTCGCGCAGCTCCTGTTCAGCAGCCCGCGCGCTAAAGGCCGCTTCTTCCCCAGGATATGGATGTGCATGTCGCGCACCGCCTCTGCTGGAGCAGACAGGCGCATGGAAGTTTTGCAGGGCATGCTCATGGCGCTTGGACACGAGGAGGATGCCATCCTGTCCATAGACGGCAACGATAGCCTGGCAGAGCTGGTGATCGCCGTCCACGAACAGCTCAAGGGGAAGAGGTTCCTCATAGTGTTCGACGACGTGTGGCACATCGACAGCTGGTACGCCGACGTTGTTGGCCGCCAGAACGCCCCGCGGAGAACCGACGACTGGTCGGAGCGCCTCGCGTTCGCACTGCCCAAAGAGAGGGGTGGCCTGGTGATCGCCACCAGCCGGCTGGAGCAGGCGGCAGAGGCGATGGTGGGGAGGAGCTGCTTGTACCGTGTGGGGCCATTGGCCGACCGCGAGAGCTGCTGGGCAATTTTCATGGATGCTCTTTCGCAGCCCCAGGAGAAAAGGACGACGCTCGACCTTGCCACTGTTAACAATTTGAAGCAGGAGATCCTTGAGACCTGTGGCGGGCTTCCATCGGCAGCCAAGACAATGGGAGACATCTTCGCAACCAGCGGCGTTTCGCAACCTGCATCGACATCTACTAGCCAGGAACTCGGCAAGAGTGACAGTGGAAGTCTGAAGTAGGCAACACATATGACATATGTGTGGTAGATCCATTTGTAGCTTATCGAGTAATAGTAAATAGTGACTTCAAGAATCCTCGGCTGTATGGAATGCGGGAAAATTTCTCTGTTTCTGTGTTTTTCATGTGAAACTGAACTGACTCCTGTAAAATTCTTCGCCTGTTTGGAATGCGGGGGCAATGCTTTGTACTGTCGCATAAACATAGCAGAAAAAGGGGTTGTACGCACATAGTAAGAGTCACTCAAATTTGCCAGTTCTGTAACATTACAACCTGATGATGGTTACATTATCGGAGCACCAACTAAGCAACAGAGCTAGGAAAAACAACCATAGACAAGATACATGAGGTGGAACAACAAAACTACAGGCTTTAGTGTTTGAGCTGCTGCTGCTGTAGAGGCAGAAGTAGTAACATTTAGCATAACCTCCCATGATGAAAACATGTTGCTCGCCCGAACATTGCACCAAGTGACATGTCTCAAAATAACTCCAATTTCGATACGACTATGAGGCACGGAGTTGGGGTTGACGGATAACAATCATGATGTACATTGCCGTCCACATGTTGCTGCTTATGATGAGACAAAGCTAGTGCCATGGCAAAAGTAATAATGAAAGCTCAACTGATTCATTCCTGCCTTCTACTTTCTGATATCCTTCATATCATGGTTCATCCACACCCCATCCTTGTCGCAAGGGAAGGATTCTAGATTTCTACATCTGAAGACCTCTAGAAAGGTCAGTTTTGGAAATATGTCATGCACCTGGGTCCATTGTACTGATAAATCATTCAAGAATTTCAGGCGCAAAACCTCAACGCTCCACACCTCTGACATGTCATTGTTGCCAAAAGTTCTTAGCATTCCTCCAGTGAAGTAGAGTCTCTTCAGTCTCAACAGCTTATCCGGACTTAACCAATCTGGTATCTTCTCTCCAGGGAAGCAGCGCAGGTCTAGCTTTTCGAGATTTAGAGGTAGGGAGAGTGAAGTTAGCAGTGGTGTAGAATCAGAAGTTTGATGGACTTGTTCTTTCTTTGAAAGTGACACAGCCCATGTAATTTTTAGCACGTAAAGGCCTTTGATGTTCTCAAGTTCATTCAGTTCATCTTCTATCACTGTAACTTTGCTTCCAATATATATGCTCAACTTCTTCAATTTGTCCAGCCTAGCCAACTCTGCTACCCGACAATTGTAATTGCCAGTTGAACCACCAATGACAAACCCTTTCAGCACTTGGAGTTCAGTAAGCAAGCCAATACCCCTTGGCATGCCTTCCAGCAAGTAACACTCTGACACATCAAGGTGGGTGAGCATTTGAAGAGACGTGATGCTAGCATTCAGTCTCTCAAGGTTATGACAGGCATGAAGGTCCAAGATCCTGAGATTTGAGAGTTCACCGATGGAAGCAGGAAGTTCAATGATTCTAGAGATGCCCCTCAGACAAAGATATTTCAATTGATTGGAAAACTGCAGTCCTTCCAAAAAATCAGTATTGTCGACCTCAATATGGTGTCGACATAAGTTGTGCCACCTTCCTAGTTGGAGAACTGCAATCTTCCTCAAATCCAAGAACCAACCCTTATCAAATTGTAGGTATTGCTCATTCACATTAAATATTGTTAGAAGGTTTCTGATTGATGCCACATCAATTTCCTGTTGGTGCTCTTCAACTAGACAGGCACGGTGAGTAGCTGAACAGTCCCATGTTGCATTGCCATCTGAATCGAACTCAAAAAACCGTGCTTGCTTCGCAACTTTAATCAACATACGCCGAATCCAAGGGTGTAACTTGCATTGGTTGACCCGATACCTCCATTTCTGATACACCGGTTCAATCATTTCTAGAGCAATCAGCTTCTCAAAGCATGCATTTCCAACATCTTCGGCTGTTTGACTTCTTGTGGCTGCTACTAACCCCTCACCAATCCACCAATGAATCATGGCCCTCTTGCTGACGATGGAATTTTCTGGGAAGACAGAGAAGCATAACAAGCACAACTTCAGCTGCAGAGCAAGATTGTCATAGCTAACCTGCAAGTTAGACATGGTTGAGCTCTCAAGGATTTTCTTTTCGATCTCTAGCCTTTTCCACTGCTCCGAAACTTTTGCATGAACCCATTTGGATGGTACAGATGATGGCAAGGTTGTGGGAGCTATTGGCTTAATCATGGGAACATGGAGAGGAAGTTGCATACGATCTTTTAACTTGCAAATCTCAGTGTTTACAATTTGAAGTGTGGAATGTATTGAATTGAGCTGGTTGCCTTCTTCTATGATTTCATCCAAATGTCGAGCTATTCCTCCAAAGTCATTTATTATCTCATTTTCCCATTTAGACACTCTAAGGAGTATATCCTTGACTTCACAGGCTTCTTTCTTGATATTTTCAAACAGAAGTACAATATCTGAATGTGAACTATCCTCATCTGCACCCAAAGGAACAACTCTTGCCCTTTCCAATTGCATTAGAAATGGAGAAACGACTTCATCCAATGTCCGCTCCTGCGGCATGGTGGTTTTAGCAATCACCTGCAAGGAAGACACTGACAAATGAAAGACTGATGTGCTGGCTTCAAGCCTTCAACAATATATGTAGAAAATTTCCATTTTGCAATTGTTCTGAATATAGCTGCTAACTTTTTTTTTCTGCAACCTTGATATCCTATACACTTGAATCAAACTTCCATGGTGTACTATTCTCTTATTTTAGCAAATAATATAAGAGGTGCCAGTGTTTATTAAATCCAATGGGCTTAGACGCGTAGTTACCTACAAAGGAGTTTGTAGATCAGAGTAGAGACATTAAACTTAGCAGTAATCCATTGTGCACGAATTCTATTATCACTTGAAGGAGTCACACTAGATCAAAATAATTTATTGGCAGCTGTATTTTTTTCTGACTGGCATATATTAATTAATAAGGAGATAGAGATTACATGTGCGAGCTGCACCGCATAAGCCCAACCAGGCAGACCGCATGGCCAGGTGGAGAAGTAACTGAGTACTCGCTAATTGTAGTGCCGACTAAGATAGAGAGTTCATTATCCCTGGCTAAACACCAATTGGAAGCTTCACATATTGGCAGCTGTAAAGCAAATAGATTATTTGCATCGTGCCATCCAACTATTAGTGAGGCAACCAAAGTCTCAAGGAGCATATAAACATGCAAATCCAGCAGTTGTCTACCCATGTACACAAAGCATCCCATATGTGAGCACCAGGTGTTGAGCAAGCCAACCGCAGAGCGGGCAGTTGTCACAGTTAAGAAGCCATAGGAATGTGACTGTTAAAATCAGAGTATAGATTGGGTTGTTTTATGAATACGTTGTTCTTAGAAACTAGTTTATCTTGATTACTGTTAGTTTGTGGACACATGAAAGTGATCTGTCATGCACTAAAACAGCACAACCTGGACTTTTCCCATAAAGAAAAATCTTTTGTATTTTGCACGGGTGCCAGTGAAGTGCGGCCCTAGTGCAAGCGGTAGAGCTTTACCGCCTGTGACAAGAGGTCCAGGGTTCAAGCCCCAGCCT
>JAKNSH010067197.1:0-14170 GCA_027790015.1 Cymbopogon flexuosus
ATTAGGAGGGGATATTTGTTGCCCATCGTTTCCACATATATGTCAGTGAATAAGGAAATCGAGCGTGATTTTGGGAAGGAAGAAAACCATCGTACGAGTACGTGGAGAGGCTGTTCGCACGGATGGGTGGGAAGTGAGGAGAAAAAATTACCGCACCAAAACGGTGTCCTACTTTCATTCTTTTTATTTGTGGGAGATGTCAGTTTTCACGCCACTTTTTTTGTTGCATCCATATGGCCTATTAGAGTTTGATAACACATCTTGACACACATGTTAGTTACAGTGTTTGAGTCATCACCACTCAGCAAAACTATACATAAATCATGCACATTGGGCACATGATCCTTACACTAGGATCAACCGTGAGTTGCTGTGCAGGGATGGTGGAAAAGCAGATCTTATCTTTCTATATGAGATTGTTGTCGGGCTTATGGCCACTTCCATCAATGATCCTCAAGGAATGTTGTTGGACATAATAACTTGTCAATTCTAATCCAGTTCTAGTGAACAATAGAAGGCCATTGCGGGAAATGATGATGAGTCCATCGTCTCTCAATGGCGATGATGCCCGTGGGAGCCACTCCCCTCAAGAAGCATCATCATACCCCTTTACCCCTTCTTGGTGATTGATTCAGGTGAATCCTACCTCTAATTATTGGTGCATAACAATGTCTTTAGATGTCATTTTTTTTGTTTTCTTATTGGAGACGTCATTTTGGTATGATCCCCTTGACGTGCACGTTGTGGGGTTAGATGTCGTTCAACAATGGTTATGTATTACACGAGAGCTTGAAGCGCAACTACCACATTCTAGTATATATAGATTCCAGGAGGGGAAATGTCCTGTGAACTCACTTTGCTTGTGGCCGAGGTCTTTTCTCTAGTGGTGATTTCTTTGCTCGATGCCCAGAGTTCGATGAGTAGTCATTTTTTTTTATCTTTGTTGGTTTGGCCAAGACTTTTGTTCAATATTCATTCGTTTTGTGTGAAGTTGATTCTTTTAGAGTTGATATCATGTAAAACCCATATTACCATGGATTTGTTTGTCGGAGATTGTATTTTTGTTTTTTACTTTCGGTTTTTCTTTTGAAACTGGGTATAATTTCATTACTCAGATCGTCCAATAGAGCTATCTTACCCTACATGTCCATTTGATTATGTGCCTTCTTTATTATAATGACATATATTATAAAATATAATTAACTGTGATATGATCCATTGTAGCATTACGGATAATGCCAGAGGGTCAAGCGTTCTCGTGCACAATGTTACCGTATCTTTACTAACACGCCCGTCGGATGGCCATCGGACGGCGGTGCCAGGCGCCAGCGCTTTACCTAGCCCTCACGTCCGCGTGGGCCGTGGGAGTGGGACGTGGCGAGACGTAAGCCCGTGGCCACCGCCAACACGACACGGCCGTGGGGATACTTCGTTCATTCAATCATCCTATCAGCACCGCCGTTACCGGCACCGCCGCTCCGGTACAAAATCGCGGCCCGATCGCCGATGCCTCCCCGCCCCGCCCCACTATTCTCTCGCCTGCGCTTCCGCCTCCCGACGTGCGCAGCTGTCCCCATCTCCACACCTCCGTCCTCCGCGGCGCCCCTGCGCTACGGCCGTCGCACTCTCCTCGCTAGCCCTTTTCCTCTGTCCTCACCTTCCCCGCGGATCCTCCGCGCCGCCGCCGCGGTCTCGTCGTCGCTGGATCTGCGCCCGATAGTCGGCGGGTTCGCGCTGTTCAGTATGGCTGCTGCTGCCTCCTCCGCCACCTCCGTCCACGACTTCACCGTCAAGGTGCGCAAAATGGCCCAATCGCCTGTGTAAAATTCTAATTCCTCATTTCTTTTCTGAAAGCGAGAGTTACAAAGTTTGTACACATTTCCCCGCGGAGTTTAACATTTGCACATAGATCCCTCCCTGATTCGGCTGTTTTTCAAGTCTTGTCTTCTTAGCCCAGTTTTCGTTGAAGATTGCTTCGTTCCCGAAAGTCTCCGGATGTGCTATCATACTGATACCCTGTGGATTCTTTTCCTAAATATTTTTTTGGTTGATTGCAGGATGCTAGCGGGAAAGATGTGGACCTTAGCACTTACAAGGGGAAGGTTCTGCTCATAGTCAATGTTGCATCTCAGTGGTACTGATTTACTGCTTTCTTAACACTATTTGCAAAACTGTCATGGCTTAAGAAGTTGTGTGGAATGCATCATGCAGTCCTCTTATTCATACAGAAATGAACCATGTCTTTGGCGCTTACTAGTGGCGATATGCTCATTTAGTTCTTCACTAATGTAGTATACTCCCTCCATTCCAAATTTTAAGCTTTATGTTTGTGGATAAGTTGATGGAGCTAGCAAGTAAAGATACACATTATATACTTTGTTATGTAATAATATTAGAAAATTCAAATTTAAAATTCTACCGTTAAATATATTGTGCTAAATGCGTACCCTGAGCGCGATAGTAATTTCTACTCTTGAGAATCAACATTTGAGTTGTCCATGTTGGAGCCTTGGAGGAATATGCCTGTTAAACAGATAGCGTGGTAGTGGTTGCAGTTGGACATCAAAATACTGGGACACTGGACACCTGCCAACTGGACTATTTATGGAGATTTAAGTGTCATGTCATTCTCTCCATTTCAATTTTTACGTTAAGGAATATATACGTTATTGGATATTTTCACCCAGGGAACCTCTTTCTTGTTGTAAATTTATTTTTATCCCTGACCTTGAGGTGCACATCAGCACATGTACCATTGTATAAGACTACATTGACTACTTTTGAGTTAACATGGCCACCTCTCTTTATTCTGTTGCAGTGGCTTGACCAATTCCAACTACACAGAGCTGAGCCAGTTGTATGAGAAATACAAGGACCAGGGTGAGTATCTAATCTTGTGCCTTGTTATTCCTTAATTATGTAGTGTCTCTTTTGTGCATGCTCCTGTTGCTCATATAGATTGACTCCTTCATGTCAAAGCATGATTGATGTGCTAAATGTTGTCAATCTGATGTAACTTCAGGTTTTGAGATCCTTGCTTTCCCATGCAACCAGTTTGGTGGGCAGGAGCCTGGCACTAATGAAGAGATTGTCCAGTTTGCTTGTACTCGCTTCAAAGCTGAGTATCCAATTTTTGACAAGGTAAATCGGCAGACACTGCTTATTTCCTTTGTATTTGTATTTTCCAAGCCAAAAGGAAAATCTGCTTGACGTTCATGACCAGCTACAGTACTTTCATAATGAATCCATGAGAATCCAAGCACTCTCTCTCTCTCTATATATCTATCTATCTATCTATCTAAGTATACATGTCTGTGTGAAATGTAATATTTGAACTAACTGTTTTGTTGCTAAGGCTATCTGATAATTATAATAAAAACAAATGGTGGGGATTAGGGGCCAGTTTCATTCTTTAGTTTATGCATTATCCACATGCTTGCGAATGTGTCTAATCAGCATATACAGATTTTAAAGTTTTTAACTTCCATTTTATTAGGTTGATGTCAACGGCAACAATACTGCACCCATCTACAAGTTCCTGAAGTCCAGCAAAGGTAGTCTCTTTGGCGAGAACATAAAATGGAACTTCTCCAAGTTCTTGGTTGACAAAGAGGGGCGTGTTCTGGAGCGGTACGCACCTACAACTTCTCCACTGAGCATCGAGGTAAGTTCCATTTTACATTACATCGACATGGTCGGCGGTGTGGTGACTTGAGTTTCCTGGTCTCATCTTGCAGCACTAACTATGGGAAATTTTTGCAGAAGGACATCAAGAAGCTACTAGGGAGTTCTTGAACCTTGTAATTGGATCCACTAGCTCTACCAAACTGCTGCATTGCATTGAGCACCTGATGCCTCAGTAGCGTTTTAATAAAGCTGAGCTTAGAACTGAAATGTTTTTCCTGTATTTCTTCTGCATGCCCTGTTTTCTGGTAAATGCCATGTATGTAATAAAAATGTTGCAATGCATGAATTCTCTTGAAAGGTTATGTATCCTGGTTGGTTGTTCAGATCTTTGAGAAACCGGGTTGGTTATTGAGATAAGTGGCATATCTTGCGTACCTGCTCGCTGGAGCAATGGCAAACATCAGAAGAAATATTGCCATAGAGCAAACGTAATTAATTTGAGAAGGCCAGAGGGGCTATTATTTTGTAATGATTTCATGTTTGAAGTGGGAATTTCTAAATTGCTAAGGTTATGAAGTGGTATGCATTCAGTTTGTCTTTTCTCATACCTCTCCACATCTTATTTTCCAAGTATTTTGCTAGTATAGGCTCAAATTATCTGTTGGGAGTGGCTGCGCCACGCTCCATTAGCCCCAGCCAACCACCACCGGCTGCCAGACTGCAACAGCCACCGGCGGTCGGCACGACGGCAGTCTCTCCATTGTTGCTCCCAGCTCCAATGCAGCATTACTCGTCTCCATTCTCCACTCCAATTTTCCACTTATTTATCTCATCATGGTTTCCCAGAGCAAATTAGGCCAACTTTATTTTGAACTAAAAACTCAAATCCTGTAAAACGAGATGTGGTAGCCTGGCAGGACGCAGGAGTAGGACTAATCATGTGGGCGTCGTTACATAAACCCGTCGCCCACGCCAACCATCGTCTCCTCCTCGCAGTTTCCGCCTGCTCCAGACCACTCCACTTCGGCACAGCCACCGCTGTGGCGGCGGCGGTTACGACTCGACGCTCGAGTTCTAGCAGGGGCGTCTCGGCCACCGCGATGCCTTCGTCGTCCCCGTCTCCGCCGCCACCAGCCGAGGAGACGACCGCCTCTGCTGCCGCTCCCGCCCCTGCGGGTGGATTCCGCCTCACCGAGCCCTCGTTCCTCGAGTCCCTCATGCCGAAGAAGGAGATCGGCGTCGACCGCTTCCTCGCCGCGCACCCTGAGTACGATGGGCGCGGCGCACTCATCGCTATCTTCGGTAAGTAGGTGTAGTTGCGTACCACGTACCACTGCCCCTCTTATGGGTTGACTGTAGTTGACTTTGCCCAGTTGCTGTAGGGCTGGTTTTCGCCGGAGTGATAAGATCGGGTGTTGGGTGCGATCTGTTCGGCTAAGTGTTTTAGTAGGCGATGCTATAATAGGGCAGGTGGCTAACTGGTTTGGTTCGCAGTTGTTATTTGTGTGGTTTGCGCTGTTTAAGTAGGTGAAGTCATTGAACTCTGTGGCTTGTAATTGCATGCTTTTAGGATTTATAACTGAGATGGGCGTCGTGGGTTTTATACCGGTTAAAGGATAACAACCTCTCTGAATTTTAGCGAGTATATTTCTGTTTTTTGATATCTGAGGTTTAAGCTGGTGTTTATGGTGTGATCTTTGTCACATAATATAGGAGGCTCATGGTCTGTGGAAGTGACAGTGAATTTTGTAGATTTTGTAGAATATGATTTTTCACTTATAGAACATAAGTTTAAACTGAGAGCTCCCTAGATTTGGAAACAAATTGCTGTTGAGCAAAGCAAGGTTATTAAAATCGTGAACCTAAATTGGATGTTTGTGTGTGTTGGGGGTGGGTGGGTGGGTGGGTGGGTGGGGGGGGTGGGGGGATTGCAAACTGTTATTGGGATATCGGGAGAACTCTCTCCCCAGTCCCCATAGTTGCATCCTTAATTGGATCCTGCTTGCAGTTTATGGGCTTGACTTTGCTTTCTTGTTGTATGGTTCAGATGATATTAGCAGCCTTTACCTGTTGGCATGAGTGTTCATCTTGCTAAAGAAATACAACCAAGTTTGTTTAGGCAAAGCATGAATGCAGGGCATGGGCAGCCGGGCGCAGTCTGAGTCTTGGGTGATCTACGAGGGATCCGATTTGTGTGCAATTCCATACATTTGATAGGGTTTGATTCTCCTAGCTGCGTTGTGCTGATGTGACTTGTAAACATGACAGATTCTGGAGTCGATCCAGCTGCTGCTGGGCTGCAGACTACTTCAGATGGAAAGCCTAAAATCCTTGATGTACTTGATTGGTACTATTTATCCTTCCGACATTTGGATGCTTACTTCTCTTGAATGATGTGTCCATTGATTCAAATACATGTATGCTCTTAAATGCAGCACTGGTAGTGGTGATGTTGACACGTCCAAAGTGGTGAAAGCTGATGCTGATGGTGCTATTGTTGGTGCTTCAGGTTGGTGAGATGGTGTTTAGCTTCCGTGCCATTTCTTGTTCTTCTCAAATGAACGGTAGTTAATAAAAATGTATGGAGTGTATACCTTTCTTACTTGCATTGGATTTAAGGATAAATGTTCCTTGTCTCATCAATGCTGCCAATAAGGATCTATATTCCTATTGGAATTCTACTTCTCTTCCCTGACATGCTGTTTACACCCAGGTGCTCATCTGGTTATAAACCCCTCATGGAAAAACCCTTCTCAGGAGTGGCATGTTGGCTGTAAATTAATATATGAACTGTTTACTGACACACTTATATCTCGATTGAAGGTAAATTTCATTTTCAGTGCCTACACTCCAAAATTTTTTATATTGAACTTGATATCTTAACAAGGATCTACCTACCCGCACTTCAGAAAGAAAGAAAGAAGAAATGGGACGAGGAAAACCAGGAAGCAATTTCCGATGCTCTGAAGCAGCTGAATGAATTTGAAAAGGTTTAGGTCCATTCTGGTTGCAACTTGATTCTCCACTCCTGCCTATTATTTTATTGTATGTACTGCATTTAGTTTGCTCTTTGCAGTGTAGACAAGTATTGCTTCTGGGGGCATTGTTAAGTACTCTTTTCAGAAGTTCTCATCTTAGTTGGTAATGGTTGCAGAAGCATCCTAAGCGTGATGACACCATGCTGAAGAAGGCTCATGAAGACCTGCAAAGCAGACTTGATTACCTGAGGAAGCAAGCTGAAGTAAGAAGACTACATAGAACGCAAGGGGATCTTTTTTCTATTGTAATGTATTCCTCCTGTTTTTGTAGGCTTATGATGATAAGGGACCTGTAATCGATATTGTTACATGGAATGATGGTGATGTGTGGAGGGTTGCTGTCGATACCCAGACCCTTGAGGGTAACAATAATGGTGGAAAACTAGCAGATTTTGTTCCACTGACAAACTACAGGTTTGTGCTCTTAACTAGATGTTGCAGTTCCTGGTCTTGTTCATTTCTTATACTAGTTTTTGTTTTCTAGCCCATGTTTTGCTGCATGTTGTCTGAGTGAACCGCATTCATTTATCAATGGTTCTTGTCATGATTTCAAAACAGTGCCGTAAAATACTCCATGAAAATTTTATATGGTTTTGCAAACATCCACCATTTGAACACACACACACAAAAAGAAGTCTAATCAAAGCACCTTAGTTATTAAGATGATTAAATCTCATATGTGCCGGAGCGCAAGCTCTATTTTTTTTAGCCCGAACCAGAGAGCATTTTATTTCTAGTCATAGACCCCTCTATATACCATTAGTCCATTACTGATGCAACCCTTATTGTGGCTGGGGCATCTGACCATTTTATATTTCTACGTGATATAGTACTCGTATGTGACTAGCTTCAGGTTTCTATGCAGTATAAATTTTTACTTTACAGCTAACCATTGAAACATAATCTTTTATCTTTGTTTTAGCTTCAGTTTGGTATGCATTGTTCTTATATTAAACAATGTCTTTCTGATCTTAGATGAATGGTTGATGCACTTTTTTTTTCCTGCAGGCTTGAACGTAAATATGCAATTTTTAGCAAATTGGATGCTTGCTCTTTTGTAGCAAATGTTTATAACGATGGGAACCTTGTTAGTATAGTAACTGACTGCTCTCCCCATGCTACTCATGTCGCGGGCATTGCAGCTGCATTTCATCCAGATGTATGTTACCTAACTGTTGGCTTTTCATTTTTATTAAAAATTTTTGAAGGCACTATTGTTTTGAGTTCTTACACAGGAACCTCTGCTGAATGGAGTTGCGCCTGGAGCACAATTGATTTCCTGTAAGATTGGAGACACTCGCTTAGGATCTATGGAGACAGGGACGGGCCTAGTGAGGGCCTTGATAGCTGCAGTAGAGGTTATAACACTAACCTTATTCTGCATATCATTTATCGTTGTGGAGTGCAAAATGCATTTGCTTGTGGTCTATTGAACACAGTACCATTGTAAATGCATCCTTATGAAGTTCTAATGTTCAAGGAATACCTATTTAGTAAAGATGCTCAGCAGCCTTCTCCATCAATTCTTAGGTTTTTCCCTGAACTGATTCCTTGAATTCTGGCATCCAGCACAAATGTGATCTGATTAACATGAGCTATGGAGAGCCTACCCTTCTTCCTGACTATGGCAGATTCATTGATATTTCGAATGAGGTGGGGTCCTTTACTGCAGTGCTATTTCATCAATTCTTTGGTTACAGTATTCTATTTTAGAATGCTCATGGAAATGTGGCTGAAGATCTGTATTATTTCACAGGTTGTGGACAAGCATCGTATTATATTCATTAGTAGCGCTGGAAACAATGGACCAGCTTTAAACACTGTTGGTGCTCCAGGTGGGACTAGTACAAGCATTATTGGTGTTGGTGCTTATGTTTCACCAGCTATGGCTGCTGGAGCTCACTGTGTTGTACAACCACCTGCAAAGGGAATGGAGTACACATGGTATGTCAGTCCTGCAATTTCATGTGACACCGTTTTGTTATGAATGATGATATATATGTTGTGCAACTCAAATGAGTATTGTGAATTCAGATTTTAATTTTTATTTAGTATTTGGAATCCAGATTTCAAATCTTAATATCTAGAAGGTTTTGAATGCCTGAAGTCCATAATTTGCGGGAAATTTAAAGTTTAGATCATTTGAAACCACATCTGAATTATGGCTTTTGAATTTGCAAAATCTGTAAAAGAATTTTTAATGTTTTTTTCGTATTCCTACTTTTATATTTTTTGTGCTCTTGGATTATTTGAAACGACATCTGAATTATGGCTTTTTAAATTGCAAAATCTATGAAAGAATTTTGAATGTTTTTTCATATTCCTACCTTTATATTTTTTGTGCTCTTGGATAGTTTAGCCTTATGACTTCCTAGAGCAGCCACCCAATCTGGAGAAGTTTCAGCCCTAACAAACAGGGCCTCATTCTCTGTATATTGAAAATCTTTCCACTCTTTGGTTTTATAAGGTAATCCTTTCTTGAGATAACCTGGTATGAGTGCATACATAGTGAGCAGTGAGGAACAATTCCATAGCAAACTTAGAGGTGATAATTGTTTAGCATAATCCATGAGTTGTACGGCGCATTTCATTATGATGAGTTGTTGCCCTAGCCTCCTAAATTTACCAGTATCTGACAAAAAATATGGAGAAGGGGATTAGCGTAAATCTAAGTGATTGTAATTGGGTTCCCACCGCGTAACCTTTTTCTATATAATCTTTTGAGAATAAATGTTTCTCAGGTAAGTTTTTTGCCTACAAACCAAATGTTCAGTTTCAATCTAACCTGTTTTATCATATTCCATACTTGTCCTGGTGAAATATAGTATACTGATCCTTGTGAAATATTGGGTGGTGGTTGGAGAAAAATTCAAGGAAGAGGTGGTCATGTGTCTAGTATTGTTTCCACCCTATTCAATAGGATAGGTGGCAAGTTCTGGATTCTTTACTTGTCTTAATAGGTTTATTACAGCTGTGCTTGTTTCTAGACAGTAACATTTAAATCTGCTATTGGAAATTTAAGGTCTAGCCGAGGCCCTACTGCTGATGGGGATCTTGGTGTCTCCATTAGTGCACCTGGTGGTGCAGTTGCTCCTGTACCAACTTGGACGCTTCAATCTCGCATGCTCATGAATGGCACTTCCATGGCATCTCCTTCTGCCTGTGGTGGGGTAGCTCTTCTTGTTAGTGGCATGAAGGTTTGTGTGGCCATTTTTTTTGTTCATTAATGCAATACACCCTTTTTTTTATGTTTGGTAAAGGCGTGAAGCAAGACAAAACAAATGTTATTCTAATCTGGAATATATTTTAGGCTGAAGGCATTCCATTAAGCCCGTATTCTGTGAGAAAAGCAATAGAGAACACAGCTGCATCTATAAGTAATGCACCTGAGGAGAAACTAACCACAGGGAATGGGCTTCTGCAAGTTGATAGGTTAGCTGCAGTTAACTTGTGCATATTATTCTATTTGACGAAAATTTTGTGATATGAAGTTGGAATTTCAGTTGACATCATAGTTTTGCTTTGGCAGGGCTTTTGAATATGCACAGCAGGCTAAGAAGTTGCCACTTGTTTCTTATAGAATCTCAATCAATCAAGTGGGAAAGTCAAGTAAATACCCTCTGTTTTTAGTATCTAAACTAAGAAATCTCCTTCCAAGGGCTTTGAAATTTCATTTAATTAAATATGCGAAAGTGCCTGGAGCCTAGTGGTTGTAATGTGTAGAATTGGGAGAATCACCGCACACCCTATGTGGGTGGGGAGCCTTTCATATATATAGCCAGCCACCTTTCATATATATAGCCAGCCAATAGGCATACATGGAAGTTACATACTCCCTCCGTACTCAAAAAGGTTGTCGTTTTAGACAAGGTTTGAGTCAAACATTGGGAATATAAATCATGAATAACTTTTAAATTGTTGGGTTTGAAGATGTGAAAATTATATAAATAGATTTGTCTTGAAAAAGGTTTTCATAAAAGTATACATATATCACTTTACAATAAATATTTTTATAAAAATAAGAGGTCAAAGTTGTATTTTGGAGACCGTGTCGCTTTCCAAAACGTCAAGCTTTTTGAGTATGGAGGGAGTACATGGGAAGCTATTCCCTGTACAAGGAAACAATCCTAGGCTATACATAGAAACAATTCTAGGCTATATATGGAAACTAGCCCATCTAGGGGATTACAATCCATCTCTAATTAGTCAGGATATATACATATCCTAATACCCGTCCGCAGTCGTAGCGGAAGCATCGCGGACGCACAGACTGGTCCGAAAGTTAGTGAATAGCTGGACGGGCAGACCCTTGGTCATGATATCGGCAAACTGGTGCTCAGAGGGAACATGGAGAACTCGGAATTGTCCCAGAGCGACCTTCTCGCGGATGAAGTGGATGTCGATCTCGATGTGCTTCGTGCGCCGGTGGTGGACAGGGTTGGCAGCCATGTAGACGGCGCTCACGTTGTCACAGTAGACAACCGTCGCAAGCGGGATGGAGATGTGGAGCAGCAGCACTCAGCAACCACATGTGCCATTGCTCGGTATTCAGCTTCGGCACTGGAACGAGACACAGTGGTCTGACGCTTGGAGGACCATGAGACCAAGTTGTTGCCGAGGTAGACACAGAAGCCGGAGGTGGAGCGGCGTGTGTCTGGGCAACCAGCCCAGTCGGCATCAGAGTAGGCTGTGAGCTGATCGACGGTACCGGAGCCCAAGTGAAGACCTGCAGACAGAGAGCCCTTGACGTAGCGTAGGATGTGCTTGATCAGCGCAAGGTGAGGCTCGTAAGGGTCGTGCATGAAGAGG
The DNA here is from genome assembly GCA_027790015.1 of Cymbopogon flexuosus. Taxonomy (NCBI): domain Eukaryota; kingdom Viridiplantae; phylum Streptophyta; class Magnoliopsida; order Poales; family Poaceae; genus Cymbopogon; species Cymbopogon flexuosus. The sequence goes on from JAKNSH010067197.1 coordinate 11,475, forward strand.
CAGACCTGCTACACAGCATATGCCAGGTCCAGCCTTGTCAGAGTGAGGTACTGGAGTGCTCCAGCGAGGCTCCTGTACTCCGAGGGATTGGCAACTGGAGCACCTTCAGCGGCGGACAGCTTGTTCCGGGCATCCACTGGAGTTGCTGTCGGGTGGCATTCAGACATGCCAGCACGTTGGAGGAGCTCAACGGCGTACTGCCGCTGGGAGAGGAAGAGGCCGCTGCTGTCCCGCGACACCGAAATGCCGAGGAAGTGGTGCAGGTCACCGAGGTCCGTCATGGCGAACACCGAGGAGAGGCGGGAGATGACATGCTGGAGGAGAGCCGGTGAGGATGCGGTGACGATGATGTCATCAACGTAGAGGAGGAGGTAGACCATGTCATCTCCAGCCTTGTAGACGAACAGGGAGGCATCCGATTTGGATGTGGTGAAGCCGATGCTGCAGTTGAAGGTGGAGAAGCGCTGGTTCCAAGCTCGCGGCGCCTGTTTAAGTCCATACAGGGACTTCTGCAGCAAACATACAGAATTAGGGGCAGCGGGGTCGACGAAGCCCTTGGGCTGCTCGCAGTAGACAGTCTCCTCGAGGTTGCCGTGGAGGAAGGCGTTCTTCACGTCGAGTTGGCGGATGGGCCAGTCCTGGGACGCAGCGATGCTGAGGACCGTGCGGATCGTGGCCGGCTTGACAACCGGGCTGAAGGTCTCGTTGTAGTCGACGCCGGCCTCCTGAGAGAAGCCGCGGACGACCCAGCGCGCCTTGTGTCGGGCGAGGGAGCCGTCGGAGTGGAGCTTGTGCTTGAACAGCCACTTCCCAGTGACGATGTTGGCACCGGGTGGCCGAGGGACAAGGCGCCACGTGCCGTTGTCGAGCAGCGCCTTGTACTCGTCAGCCATCGCAGCGCGCCAGTTAGGATCGGCGAGGACGCTGCGATAGTTTGCCGGAACTGGCGAGGCGACGGATGCGGAGAAACCGTAACGCTGGACAGTGCGCAGGGAGCCGGTCTGTGATCGCGTCACAGGCCGGGTCGCTGGCGCAGCAGGTGGCTGGAGCACTGGGGCTGCAGGTGGCGCTGGTGCAGAAGCCACTGGTGCCTCCAGGGGAGCCACGGTGGCAGCCGCAGGGGCCACGTCCTCCGGTGCAGTAGTCGTAGGAGCCGCCTCCGGCGCTGTAGGGGCCCGGGCGCGGCGAGTGAAGACGATGCCGAAGCGCCCCAGCGGTGGCCCGCCGGCAGGAGGAGTGGCCGGCGGCTGTTGCCCGCCCCCGCCCGCAGGGGGAGCGTCTTGCGGCTGGTGCCCGCCCGCAGGTGGAGCAGCCGAAGTGTGCCCGCCCGTAGAGGCAGCGAGGGGGCCCAGCCTGATGATAGCTGGGTCCAGGAGCGCCGGGTGCGGATCCTCGCTGGTGTCAGGGAGCAGCGGAGGAGTGCTCACTGTCGTCGGTGAGGAAGAAAGTCCCTGCATCAGAAATTCAAGTGAGGACGGCACGGAGGCCGCCGATGGTGCTGCTGCGAATGGGAACACGGACTCGTCGAAGATAACATGGCGGGAGATAATAATCCGGCGAGTATTCATGTCTAGGCAGTGGTAGCCTTTGTGAGAGGAAGGATATCCGAGGAGGACACATGGGGTAGAGCGAGGAGCAAGTTTGTTAGAGGCGGTGGCAGTAAGGTTTGGGTAACAGAGGCACCTGAAGACATGGAGAGAGGAGTAATCTGGGAGGGTGCCATAGAGTAGTTGATGGGGTATTTGGTGGTGGATGGCAGAGGAGGGACGCCTGTTGAGAAGGAGGGTGGCTGTGGTAGGGGCCTCAGCCCAGTAGGTAGAGGCATGGAGAAGCATGGTGCGGATGGTATTGTTGATTGTGCGGAGTATGCGTTCAGCCTTGCCGTTTTGAGGGGAGGTATAGGGGCAGGAGAGGTGGAGTGTAGTGCCATGGCCGGCGAGGAAGGTGGTGGTGGCGTGGTTAACGAACTCGGTGCCATTATCTGCTTGGAGGGACTTGGGTGTGGTGCCAAACTGTGTTTGAGCGTATGCAATAAACTCAACAATGTGACGGTGCACCTCAGATTTGTGGCGAAGCGGAAAGGTCCAGCAGTAATGGGAAAAATCATCGAGTAAAACAAGATAATATTTGAACCCGGAGTTGCTAAGCACGGGAGATGTCCACACATCACAATGAAGTAAATCAAATGGAGCATTCGTTACAGAGTTTGAATGACTAAATGGGAGTCGCACATGCTTGCCAAGTTGACAGGCATGGCAGAGGCAAGGCGAACTCTTATTGTAGGAGATGGCCGACATGCTCCTTAGAGTGGCGTGGCTGGACGGACCGGGGTGGCCGAGGCGGTGATGCCACAGGGACGACGTGATGGCGAGGCTGCAGGAGGGAGGAGCTGTGGAGGGCAATGTGTAGAGGTCGCCACCACTATTGCAGCGAAGAATCACGCGCCCCGTTTGCTGATCCTTGACAGAAAAGCCACAAGAGTCAAATTCAACAGAACAAGCATTGCCACGGGTGAATTGACGAACAGAAAAGAGGTTGCGTACAAGAGCAGGGGCAACCAAAACATCGTTAAGATGAAAAGTAGGGTGTGGAGAAGATAATGTGGGTGGGCCAAGCCAGGGGATGGGGATGGTGGTGCCACCGCCGACCGGGAGGGGGGGGGGGAGGAAGGCGGGACAGAAGTATACCATCCGAGC
>JAKNSH010067412.1:0-15981 GCA_027790015.1 Cymbopogon flexuosus
AGATCCACCAGGATTTGAGGAAGAGGGGTGCTGCTCGGGTGGGGGAGGGTGTTGTCACCGCTCGCAGCCGGATCCGGTTGCTCGAAGACTCACACCGTCGGGATTTTCCCGATCCGGCTTGCCACCGCCTAGAGGGCCTTGGGCTTGCCGGATCGAGTGCGGAGAGGGTAGGGAAGGGAACCGCTGCAAGGAGGTGTTCTGGTCCGTGGCTGCCGTCAGGAGGTGCTCTGGTCCGCTGCCGCAAGTTGGAGAGGTGCGAATAAGAAAGAGTGGAGGGAAGGAGAGAGAGGAGGTGTGTGAGAGAGGGAGGGAGGCGCCAGGGACGCGCCGCTCGCGAAAGGAGAGGCGACTTGGCAATGGGTTGTGTGAGGAGTGCTAGTGGAGACGGAGGTGCCAATGAAAACCCTAAGTGCTCCTTATATATGTGGCTAAAAGGTAGTGGGTCGGGTGTGCTCCGGGCCTTTTTTTAGGTGGGCTATTTAGGAGACCCACCTCCATAAATGCATTTTAGGAGGCAATTACTTTTTAATGGCCTTTATAAATCGATTTTGCGAGATAGTTGATTGTGACCGCCTCTGTTAATCCCATACATTAACCGAAAGGTGGTTCAAAAACCTGCCTGCCGCCAAAGCCATTTTCCAAACATCTCGCATAAGGTTTTGTTTGTAGTAGTGAGTGGTACGTAACTCACTGACAAATTCATTTAACACTTCAAAATCGTAAGGAAGCACCCTTTTATATGGATATGGTATTCAAACGATGTGAAAATAACATTGCGTGTAATTAAAACGTGTAATTAAAAAGCCTCATGCCAACTTCACATTGGATGATATTTTTATATGGCAATAACACAAAGCATATATTCTCTTCAAAACAATCAAATTGCTAGCCATGATTAAATTTCACCTTGTCTAGCGTATTGACCCAAAACATGCCATAGCAGCTTCACTAGCGGCAATGGCTACCAGTTATAATGTGTCTATACTTTGTTAGCGAAGCCTCTTATGACAAATTTGATCAATACGCTAGAGCAGGTGTATAGATAATAACGAGCCAGGGCCCACCGGCCAGTGACAGTGCAAGCTTCGATCCCAGACATGGCGTTTCATTCTTTCTTTTCGCGGAGGCTCATGGTGATTTTATTCCCTGCCGAAGAATGAAGAAAGCACGATGAAAATTTAGTAATTTACACTAGAAAAACTACTATATCTTGTTTGGCTCTCCACAACCACGAAGAACCCAACAAAATGAGAGGTCATACAACAAGTGGGAGAGAACAGTTGCGCCGGACACCTCCTGTCGCCTTTCGTGATGAAGATCCCTTTCTCGGTTAGCGTTGCGTGATCGCAAGTCAGTTGGTTGTTTGGCTACAGGGTTTTTCCTAGCTCGAAGTCTCACTTCCACACAATCTGTGCAATGACGGCCCACTTCCTCGCCGTAGTTGCATTGACTTGTATGTTCAAGAATCAAAGATTATCCTAAACGGATTCCCAATCTCGATTTTACCGAGCAAAGGGGGAAAACAAATAAAAGAAAAGAAAAGAAACATACAACTGGTTTTTATCGCTCCCCCGTACAACGTGAAAAAAACAGACCGACCTGAAAAATAAGGTCCAACCACGGCGGAGGCCGGAGGTTTCTGCCCAGCCGCATCCCCTGCCTGATCAGCTGTAGCCACTCCTGACCTTACAAAATCGAGGCAGAGCTCGGTTATTGGAAGCAGTGAAGCACCAGGCTGAAGCGAGCAGAGCATGCCTGCATGTGTTCTTTTGGCCACTTCTTTTTCCTCTGCTCCTGCATCAAACATCCAAACTATGGGCAACGACACAACAGAGCCACCGAGTAGATGGTCGCTGATTCTTTGGGTTGTGTGCAGAGCTAAGATGCAGAACAGTAAAAGCACTTGCTGCTACATGTCGGAAACTTCATGAATCGCCACTCGCAGTAGGAGCACAAACGTTTTATAAAACTAGGTCAGCTAATCACGAGAAAACTACTATTATAGGGTTGCAAACGTTGGGCTTTCTCCCAAATAAGACTCCAAACAATTTTTCCTCCTAAATAGAACTCCAAAGAATTACACTACTCTATTATAGGATTTTGGCTCTTTTAATCAACTTTGAAAAACATAAAATACATGTATTTCTTAGTATTGACCATCTTGCCCTGTACTCCATCCGTATACGTCCAGGACGTTTCGTTTGCCAGCCCAGCCCCGCGACTCTCCCAGCGCCACGCGCCTGGATAGAACGCCGCCGCCAGGAAGTCCGCCATGCCACCGCCGCCAGGAGGTCCTCCGCCCTGCTTCCTCGATCGGGCATGGAGGACGGAGATCCTCCGCCCTGCTTCCTCGACTCTCCCACGCGCGGACGCAGCGCCGCCACGCCGGATGCCGGAGCCACTCAGCCGCACTGCCGTCGCCGGCCAACCCACCGCGCCGGCCCTCCGGCACCGGGCACCGGGCAGCCCGCAGCCTGTTCTCCGGCAGGATGGGCGCCGTGCCGGCCGTCAGGCGTCGGCGCGACGCCGCTGTTCTGGCGCGCGGCGCGCAGGACCACAGCCCGCCCGCAGGGCGCAGGCTGCAGGGTGGGGCGGCGCCGCGGTGGCTTCGTTGTTCGGGCAGGGAGGGCAGGCGAGATGGGTTCGCCGGTGGCGGCACTGCGGCTAAGCGGCTCCGGCCTCCGGCGTGGCGGCGCTGCATCCGCGCGTGGAGTCGGGAGAAAGGGATACGAACGATTTCCATATTGAAAAGAAATACATGAAGGGCAGTTTGGTCAATACAGTAAAATACAAGTATTTCCATATTCCAAAATTGATTAAAAGTAGCCAAAATCCTATAATAGCTTAGTGTAATTTTTTAGAGTCCTATTTGGGAGGAAAAAATGTTTGGAGTCCTATTTGGGAGAAAGCCCAACGTTTGCAATCCTATAATAGCAGTTTTCTCGCTAATCACAGCAATGTTGGCCTCTCATGTTGCCTCAAACAGAAGATTAGTACTTTAGTGATGTCGAATTTCGACGGTTAAGGAATTGCAGATAAATGAAGCAGCAAAGACATGATCACCACACATTATGGCTTAATCAATGACAATCAGATCCATGTTAAATTGTTTCAATTTGATCAGATGATGACTTGATGAGCAACAATCGATTGTCTCCAGCCAACTAAATAATACAGCAACTCATTGCAACAATTTGCTACTACATTGGCAATGAATCTACACATGAATGAATAATGAAAGCATAAGACTAGTCAATTTTGTCCTAAATAACACTGCTCTCTGTTTGTCTGCTCGATCAAATCTCTGAACCCAACGACTCTGCTTCCTCTGAGGCATCCTCAGTCAGGATCCCCATGGACTCCGACTCCGACAACCACTGGTGGTTGAGCGCTTGTGCCGCGGTGAGCCTCTTGCCCTCGTCAAAGCAAAGCAACCCACACAAGAGCTCGACGGCAGCCTTGGACAGGTCCGGTGGCAGTCCCTTGAACGCCACCACCCCATCCGTGTCCAGCTGGAACACCTCCAAGAGCAGGTCCTCCTTCGTTTCGACGCCAGGGAACATGGGCCCGCCGGTGAGCAGCTCCAGCATGACACACCCGAGCGCCCACATATCGACCGGCGGGCCGTAGCAGCGGCTGCCCTTGAGCATCTCCGGCGCGAGGTACCACAAGGTGCCCACGCGGTCCTCCAGGTACGGCGGGCGCACAGGCGTGGCACTCCCGAAGTCGCAGATCTTGAGCGCGCTGCCGGGGCCGACGAGCACGTTCTCCGGCTTGACGTCGCGGTGGAGCGCCCCCGCGCGGTGCACCCACGCGACGCCGCGCAGGCGCTGGCGCATGGCGGCGCGCGCCTGGGCCTCCGTGAAGCGGCCCGTGAGGTGGAGCCGGTCGCGGAGGGTCAGGCCGTCGACGAGCTCCGTGACGATGAAGAGGTCCCCGGTGGCCTCGTCGGCGGCCACGTCGCGGATCTGCACCACCGAGGGGGCGCCACGGAAGGCGGCCAGGCAGCCGGCCTCGCGGAGCGCCGCGCGGGTGCCGTCGTCGCCGCCGCCGCGGGTGGCGCGGACCCACTTGATGGCGACCATCTCGCCCGTGCGCCGGTGGCGCGCCCGCACCACCTTGCCGTACGTGCCCTCCCCGAGCACCCCGAGCTTCTTGTAGTCGTAGATGGAGCTGAAGACGTACCGCGAACGCTTCTTGGCCCCCGGGAAGCAGGGGCCGTCGAGCGCCGGGCGCTTTCTGGTGGTGATCGCCGCCGCCATGAGCGTTTCGCTTCTTGTTGCGCGCGCGCCGAGAGGAGAAGGCGAGGGAAGCTGAAATTTTGGAGTAGCTGCTCTGCGGTGCGGGCGGCGCGGCGTCGGGGAGATTTGTAGGAGGTGGGATGCGTGGACGGCTCGGATGCAGTCGGCGTGGGCGTCACGCGGATCCGAGGGCTCCGCCCTTTCGCACTACTTGCCAGCGGGTGTGCGTGTGTCCGACGCTGACGCTGCAAGGACAGCTCATCACAAGTGCGTTTGAATTTTTTTTTTTTTTTACAACAAGTGCGTTTGAATTTGAATGACTATCACCGACTTCAAACACACACCCGATACCGGAATTTTGAATCGGATACTATAGTTTCCATATTTATATCAACTGGCAAATATGCCCGCCTGCTAATGGGGTTCAACCCACCCAAACCCGCTTCGACCCATATCTCAAGAGCCCTAACTGCCACCCGCCCCGACCCACCTCGTTGGTCCAACGCCCCAACCCGTAGTCATGACAGAAGATGATATACGACGTTCGTGCCGATCTATGACCATAGAGTCCACAGCCCGTCCCAACCCGTTTTGTCGTCAACCCAATCCGTCCCAACCCGTTTCATAGTGTCACCCGTTTCCACCCATCCAATAGGACCCGTATTAAAACCCGCCCAAAAAACCCGTTAAGCCCTACCCATTAGAAGAAGAAAAATTATTATCTTTATTATTATTTCATTATTATATAAACCACTGTAATCGAAACACAATTAGTAAATTACCATATTGATTTTATTAATTAATATAAAAATGGCTATAGTTTCCGATCAAAAAATGGCTATAGTTCTCGCACCAACAGCAGCATTGATTTGAATATAGCATCGGCGGTCAGCACCAGTCGGGATTGAGTTATGTTTTGCTCCTGAGCACCTCCAACCGTTTGGTATATATTTTTTTAGCAAAATTAATAGTTTGCTAAATTCGAAATGAATATGGCAAAGACAAAAATAGTCAATCTCCAACGGTTTGATATTTTTCACTTGACAGCCGCTCCCGTGCCGTCTGTGGTTGCCGCCATTCCTCTCATGTTCAAGGTCAGCCGATCATCGCCGGCAGAATCGTTTCTGTCCCATCAGCTGATCACACCGGGGCCGACAGTTCATTTGTTCACAACAACAGCCAACAGGCAATCGTTTCTGTCATCAGCCGATCACACGTACGTGCGCCGCTTTTAGAAGCAAAGAACATGAGCTACAGGACCGGCGTGGACTCGCGCGATCTGTTTCGCGGGAACAGAAGCGGCGGCGCGAAGGAAGACCGCGCGGGGGAGGGGGCGCGGGGGGAGTATGTTTTCACGGATGCCAAGCCGAGAGAGGGTTGGCAAATATGTCAGCCCACCCTATGTTTTTGCCAAGTTAACGAAAATGCCAAGCCCAAATACAAAATAGTTGGATACGATTTTTTTCAGATTTTTTAGACAAAAACAAGAATATCAAGACCATATGCCAAACGGTTGGAGTTGCTCAGTAAACAATCTTCTAGGGTCCAGCACCAGTAGGCTGCATCTCCTAGCAGTTACTTTTTTTTTTCTTTTTTTTCTTGGACTGGTAAAGCTTGTGCTGATATTAACTCGGTTTTTTCGGTTAGAACCAGAACCAAATCGAAAATAACCGAAACCAAATTAGTCGGTTCCCAGTTTTCTACAGAACCGATCGGTTCTGCTTTCTCACGTAAACGAGTTTGTTAAGAAACCAAACCGATCGGTTTTGATTTAATGAATGCCCGGGGTGACTAATAATACCCTTTCATAGTAGAGCGAGCGCTCGGTCCATCGAGATTATTACAGCCGTCAGAAGTTTATCGATCGAGTCTTCTTTCGTTGATAACTGTCATTGTCATTGATTATTGTTACGTTCTTATTATCCGGAAGATGCAAGCAAGCACCAAAAATAAATCAAAGAGCAGCTGAGCCTAGGCGATCGGCGGACCTCGATACGGCAAATTGGAAATCCTCAAGTCCTTGGGCTCATCGCCGATCTCCTGGAGCCATGCCAGCCGACGCTTTTGCTCCACCGTTAGCTCGCCATCATCTGTACCATCTGTCGACAACCAAAGGACAGGAGTATTTGAGCTCCTGCATTTTCATTTTTCATATCGGTATATATATTCTGACTCACGTGATGGGTGGTGGAGCTCGTAGGGAAATTCCTGGTAGTAGGAGAAGCGCTGCTGTGCATGTTCCTCCGATGCAGGCGAGTAAGGCGGCGTGATCACGTCGAGGAGCGCGCAGGGCCCGTCCTCCCCGGCCACCAGCCGGTGCAAGTTCCCGCCGGCGTCAGGGAACAGCGCCCAGGCGCTGGACGCCGCCGTGAACCTCTCGTCCAGCACTTTCTCCGCAAGCATTATCGGCATTGTCATCCCGGGCTCTGATCCGGCAGCGGCGGCGCAGACGCGAGGATGGACCCAGTCATAGGACACTATGTGTGCCGACCCGACGAGGAGCTTGCTGAACACCGTCAGGCCTGGGTGGTTGTGAAGGGGCATGACGGCTGCTGGGGGAAGGAAGAACACCGTGATCTGCAAGATATATTGGTCATATAGGTGGGAACTGAAACAAAATATTCTGCACCTGCGGTTCAGTGTTTCAGCTTGTTGATTTTGATTAATTTGTGCCATTATTAGTGGAGAGAGATGGATTATTACCGTGAAGTTGTTGCAGTCGTGTATGGTTTTGCAGGTAATGATAGGAGGGTTCTGGCACCCGGCGCCATCCATCTCGTTGGAGAAGCGGAAATCGTCCATTAGCCCCACGTCATCTGGTTCGATCTTGTCTAAAAGCAACACATCGACAGCTTATTAGCTTTCAAATGTTTATGTCATGTGATGTTTCTTAATCAGTTGAGGAATGTGTGTTGTGCTATTACTGTCATAGCTACTTGCCTACTTGGTGGGGGTGTGGTTATCCTTCTGGGCTAAACTTCATCGCAAAAGTAAGAGACAAGCTTGTATTTCCGTTATCTTCGTCTCGTGTAAAAACCTGTATATATATAATGATTGGTTGTCCACATTAGCTTGTATTTGTAGTTTGCTCGTATTTGGTTGTCTGCATATGCTTTTATATGCAGGCTTGCACAATGATCAAAGTTAGGGACTGTGCTTCATTGGGTAGTATGCTAGATAGATTTGGTCGTATTAGACAATTAATGTAGGTTTACACAAGTTGATGTGTATATAAAAATCAAGATATTATTATCCTCTAAACTTCTACTAGAAACATAAGACCTCAACTAGAACATGAAGGTGACTACATGCGACAAAATATAAACGACCGGACATAGTTCTATCAAATGTTGCTTGCTTGTGCAGAAAGAATAAACGTTAAGGTATTATATATGTTTATGTTGGCTTTAGCTTATGCTGCATATATATGGTCTAATAATGTAGGCTAAGTGTGTATGAATGAAGACATCAAGAAGGTGTATACGAACTAATAATAATAATAAGGTAGGCAAATGCATTACCAATCATGCCGTAAACAAATGAGACGACGTCAGCCGTCGGTGGGGCGTGCGAGCCATCAAATACGGAGCGGCACGCATCAACGAGGCGCTGGAGAGCCGTCGGTGGAGGAAGAGGTGCCGCCGTCGGCTTTACATGCGTCGAATCCTCCATAACTAGACTATACTCGTCATCCCGCAACTACTACTATATTGTCCCTCCTCTTCTGTGAGATTCCTGTAAACCTGCCAAAGCCCCCAACATTCATAGATATAGATTAGCTCCAAAATCTACAGGCATGCACAAACTCGTGGTGTAACACCACTTTTATCATTATTATTATCCTCTTTTTCTCAACTCAAAATTACTCAACATGTACGTATTTGTAGTGATGGATTAGAACTTTATCAAATGGTTAGGAATGGCATGCGATTTTTTTTTCACATTTAATTTGATTCATTCACAATTCGGTAAATAAATGACTGTGTATTAGATCGGCATTGAAACGCTAAATAACAAATTAACTGTTGGATTCTACTCAAACAAGAGGCCGGGATGCTGCTCTCTTCAACAAGAGAGAAGTACCCTGAAAAAAAAAATTCCTATGCATTACGAACAACCGTCAAAACAATCTTGGTCACTAATTGCTCCGATCCACAAAGTATGTTACTGCTCTCTGCTCTGCATGTCCACGACACGGCGGAGATAGGGCCATATGTACCTGAGTGTTGAGGCGAGACGCCTTTTGCATGTGCGTTTTGGTGGTGGAGGATCACGACGACACAGATGCCAGCAGGTCGCCGGCTCGCCGGTCGATCAACCTTAGGCCTCGGACTCTCCGAGACTCGGACGTCGCAAAGCCGATCGAGAAGGGTGGCGATCGGCAAATAAACCGGCGATTGGCGATCGCGAGCCCAAACGCAAACCGTCGGAGGCCGCAACTCGCGAACACAAAAGGATGCCGCCGCCGCCGCAATGCCGCGTGCATACGCAGCTCCCTCTCCATTTATATTCTGCCCTCTCCCCTTATTACATGGATCAGTATCCTGCGCGCCCAGGTCCAGCAGGTGTGGGCAGTTTGTTTGCCCCCCATGGTCCAGCACCCCTTATTCCGTACATCACTATACTTGTCATTTGAATCTTATGATTATTCCGTAGATCAGTATACTTGTCATTTGAATCTATGATATGTTAAGTGAACTTTTCCTATTCTAAGAAAAAAAAGTGATTTTTTCCTGCCATATAAATGATCCGAACTAAATTCGAGACTGGTATATGGATTACATTTTTTTTTTCTGGCGGCTAGTGAGTTGTTTACACGGTAATTGAACCCACACAAATGGAAGGTTTTTTTTTTTTCTTGACACAAATTGGTGTGTATGGAGATGGGGAAGAAACAATAATCTCTATGGAGAACACAAAGTTTGGTTGATGTAAAGAATGCAAGTGTGGTGTAGTGTATATATTCTATAGGGGTATAGATCATACTCCATTTGTTTTTTTACAAAGAGTATCTTTATAGCATTTGTATCTTATCTCACAAAGATGTTTTGTAAGAAAAGTCTCACAAAGATTATCATTCTCACCAAAACATCAACCACAAAGATTATCATTCTCACCAAAACATCAACCGAAGATCCGCAGAGGGGACGACAAGATGATGTCTAGGATGAGCCTGAAGTATATGATGTTCAAGGAGCCGGTTCTGAGGAAGAGCTTCCGTACTTGGGGGTGCTGAACGACGCTATTGATCTGATGTGAAGCGTCCGCTCTGTTTTGTGCAAAATTCGGTTCAGCGCTGATGTAATGTTTGGGGACGTGAGGGTTAAGTGAATTAGAACTTTTGCTGGCCAGCACTTTTGTCCAGGTGGACTATCTTTTTTGCTTTCATTACTCTGTGCTATAAATGGATCTTGGTCTCTTGGTGTTAATTGAAAGGCATTTGGCCCTTGAGCTGCTGGCCTTCCTCTTTGATTCCAACCTCAATTTTGTCACAAGCATCATCATATCAGCTGGGGTATCCTTATGATCCTCATTACTTTCTCCCTCTTCAACATTAAAGCTGCAACCAGCATCATCCATCTCCATACCACCATCGTCATATTCTTCTTGGTGGCCATCATGGAATTCCTCAGCCGTGTCACCACCACCATATAGAACCTCTCCTTGGTGGTGTTACCTTCTTGGACTTTCAGTTGCAGAGACTCAATCACATCCATCATGTCTCGGTTGATCTGAAATTAAAAATAAATATTACCAAGCATATGTTAGAGACGTTATAAGCTTGATCTATCATAGTTTGTGACAGACATATTATGTTTCGACAGATTTTGCACCTGTGGATCCGCTAGGAAGTCGCTGATGTCAGTTTTACAGGATGGGCACCTCTTTACGATCTTCTGAGCCCTCAGAATACGACCGCCACTCCTTCTTTCTCTCACGGAGGATCTTGGTTTGAACTCTAAAAAAAAAGATTATCATTCTCATTTTAATTGAAACATGCCAATTTAACTCCCTGATCTATATATATTGATGACACTAAATATCGCCGCACACCTCTGAGAAAGATCAAACAACCGGGCAACAAGAAATTATGAGAGGCGATTGCAGTTGCAGTAGATAGAAACAAACTAAAACACAGCTAGCTAGCTCGATATATGGGTGTGGAACTAGGCCTACAAGGGTCCACCATTTTATACAAGCGTACGTCTCTCGATCGAGTACCTTGTGGGAGACCAAAACCAGCCGGAACTGCATGGACCGGTTGATCAGCGCATAAACGTTTTTTACTTCTTTAGCCAGCATTATTCACACGTATAGTTCTCCAACGAGAGCGACGTGCTTCGCAACGGTGACCCCGACACGTACCCCGTCGATCCAGTGTGGTATGTGCATCGATCGACCACACCAAAGCAAGAAACGCAACAAGAAACTAATGCCATTTCCCAGCTGCATGCTATCTTTTATATGCCGGTGACAAAGAAATGAGTGCCACCCTCTACCTTGCATTTGTACCATATTGATCCGCAGGCGGACTATAGCTGGCATGGCTGGCTATTGTTCTCGTAAAAGAAAGAATGGCATCAACACCAACATATATCTAGCTTAAAAACTCAGAACATCGTGTGGTACTATGATTGCAAGGGCAAAGGTGTGAAATTTTGAATTGTATGCCAGATTAGAGAATATATTGAATGCATAGGCAAAAAAGTAAGATGATTACCAAAAGATTCAAGAAATAAATGTAGTTTATTACCTGTGATGCAGTGGTGGGCGACCATGTAGGGCGGTGGCCTAAAGGTGCCCCCACCCGATTGGGTTGGGAGCCGATCCATTGATAATATCTCGGTGGTGTATCCGTAGCAAAGTGGCTACAGGAGACGAGGGAAACAATCGATGAAGGAGAGAAGGAGCACTCATATGATGGATGAAATGTCTAGTGAGTTTCATGAACCTCACAGCCGAGAAGTAGGCAAGGCAAATAAGAACGGATGTTGGTGGTGGTGGTGCTTTGGAGCTTCCAACCATGGCTGCAGGTGGGGATGAATGCTTGACACTACATGAGTGCAGGCAATGGAATGGGAGAGAAGGGGGCAGTGGCGTAAACGAGAGATTCATAAGTGGAGAGTTACTGCTAATGGCAAGTTTTGCATCAATACGCTAGATCTAGGCCTGCCACCTCTGCGGGTCGCCGCCGGGGACAGCAAGCCCCTCCCCACGCTCCACCACTCCTCCCCTCACCTCTGTGCCCGAATCTGTCGCTGCTGCGACTGGATCTGCAGCCGAGGGGTCGTCGTGACCCACTATGACTGGATATGAGGGAGAGGGGCGTCACTCGGGTGTGGGAAAGGGTGGGGAGGGCGTTGTCGCTGCTCGCAGTTGGATCCACCTACTCGAAGCCTCACACAGCTGAGATCCGCCCGAATCCGAGGGGAGGGGCGCCGCTCGGGTGGAAAGACGGTGGGGTAGGGCGCCGCCGCCGCTCTTAGCCGGATCCGCCTGGTCGATACCTCGCACCACCGAGATCGTACCAGATCTGATGGAGAGGGGCGCCGCTCGGGTGGGGGAGGGTGCCGTCACTTCTCACAGCCTGGTCCGGCTGCTCGAAGACTTGCACCCCTGGGATCTGCCCGGATTCGCCTCGCCGCCGCCTGGAGAGCGTAGAGCTCGCCGGATCTAAGGGAGAGGAGTGTTGCTCGGGTGAGAGAGAGGGTGGGGTAGGCACCACTACCACTCACAGTCAGATCCGCCTACTCGACGCCTCGCACCATAGAGATCTGCTCAGATCAGGCTCGCCGCCGCCTGGAGGGACTTGGGCTCACCGTATCTGAGGAAGAGGGCGCCGCTCTAGGTGCAGGAGATGGGGAGGGAGGGAGCCACCGCCACTGGTTGGAGGGTGGGGGAGTGGGTCGCCGCCGCCGCCGACGCGGGTTGGGGAGGTGTGACGGAGAGAGAGCGGAGAGGGAGATATATATAGTGGAGTGAGAGTGGGTGGGAGTCGCCAGGCGCGCGCCGCTCGTGACTAGAGTCGCGACTTCGCGAGGGGCACGAGTGGAGACAATGGTGTCAGTGAAAACCCTAATTTGCTCCTTATATATGTGGCTAAGGTAATAGGCCAACAAGGCTTTGGGCCCTCTTGCCGAGGTGGGCCATGTAGAAGCAGGTCTGCCTCCACAAAAGGAGGCATTTTTGGAAACGAGACTCTTATAAGGCCGGCCTCCATATATGGATTCTAGGATGTGCTTATTTTTTTAGTTGTCTTCATAACTAAATCAATTTTACAAAGTGATTGATTGTGACCGCCACGGTTATAAAAATGAGTTAGGTTAAACGGCGTTCAGCTTTGGTTTGGTGGCGTTTCTCCGTCCACTCCGATGGATTAGAGTCGGCGCCGGCTTGAATTCATCATAGCATAGTCAAGTGGTGACTGGTGAGTACAATAAAAAAAAAAGGGTGAGTACTTATTTACTAGTATAGTACCTATCTATCCTATGACGACCAGAATAAAATTACTCATTGCTAACTGAGGTGGTGAGTACTTATTAGTATCTAGCATACCAAATTGGCAGATAAGGAGTACCAAGCAGCCGCGTGAGGTGTAGCAGACCGCACGCTGGATTGCCAATTCCGGAAACCGGGTGGAGGATCGCCCACTGCTCACGAGAGACCGGAGTACCGGACAAGAAAACCACCACCACCACCACTAGTATAGTATGGACTACTACTAATGTATTGGTACGGAGCATAGGAGCATTACTATAGTTCCACGTACTACTGTGTGTATTTCTTGGGGCCATGAATCCAGTCGACTTGCCGACTTGGTACACAGGAGTATTATTCATTCTGATGAGCCGCCGGCCAATGGAGAAATGTGTTTGTTGTTGCTTTCCTTTTTCCAAGCATGTCCTGCCCAAGTTGTAAGCTACTGCATGCCAAATGCCACGCTAGATATAGCTACGAAATATATATATTACTCTGCCTGCCAATCCAGTCTCGGGTTTCGTGGTGAACGTGTCGGTGGTTATCTACGTACGTCGGGTCTTCTAAATAAGATCGTGTTAATTTAGCCGTTGGATCCATGGAAATTACTCATCTAATTCAATCCGATGTCTTCTCTAATTCATCGATCCTTCCTATGTTACGTTAGCGTGCGCAAACTCATGCATGGTTGTCAGCTCCGAGATCTACCAACCCTGTTTAGGGCCCATCCGGCGGTTCCACGGGAATGGTTTCTGGAACGATTTTTAGCCGGAATGTTTGGCTAATTTATATAATTTTTTTTTATCCCGTCCAGGCATTTCTGCCACGGCTATCGACATAGAATTATGCACGCCGATCAGCGACAATTCACACGATCAAATCCTGCTGCCATCACGGCACCACCTCTTGCGAAGAATATCTCGATGTAAACGCTGACCACGGATTGCGCCATGAACCGGATGAAGATGAACGAACGATACGATATTAATAAAAGGAAAACGAGTGTGCTGGTGTATGGACACGCGCTCTGAATTCTGAAACGTACACTCGCGTATGATCCAGCAATTGGCACACTACAGTTCATCCGCTGTCGGTCTACTTTCTACTAATAACAAATCAACCGACTGGTCCGGACATGACATTGTGTCGCCACACATCTTGCCAAGAGCATTCGGAGGGACATTCTGATGCACGCGCTACACATTTATGTTCCCATGCATGCATGTAAGTATGCATCTGTGAGATAGCTGCATCCTGCATCTCCTGCATATTACGTCTCACTACTATCTCTCATGGGGAAATCCCTGCTGCTGCATGCCAACACTGAACTGCAGCAGGCCGCTTCTTGTTCCACAGGATCGGAGGGCCACTGTACGGCACCTCGTACATGCGCAGCTCCTTGGGCTTGCGCGTCTCCTGCAGCCACCCCAACCCCAGACGCGCCTGCTTCTGCTCATCCTCCGTGGCGCTGGCAGGGACGACGTCGCCGTCCCCGGCGCCGGCGGCCTCATCCCCGTCGTGACGATGGCGGTATGGCAGGTCCTGGTAGTAGGTGCAGTCCCGGTCCCCGGAGTAGGGCGGGCCGAGGACGTCGAGGACCGCGCACGCCGTGGCGGCGGCGAACCGGTGCATGTTCCCGCCGGACTCCGGGAACAGCACCAGCGCGTCGCACGGCGCGCTCAGGTCGGCGTCCACCACCCGCTTCGCCAGCCTCAGTACTGCTGCATATATACGCAGGCACTAGTCAGTATACACAGCACAACCAATTTGTCGACCAAATGTCCGTATGCATCAGACCAGCGCGCTGGTAGACAAAACTTACGGCGATCGCCGCCGGTGGCGGGTGGGCCGTCTACAGCGTCGACCCAGTCGTAGGACGTGACGTGCAGCGAGCCGAGGAGAAGCTTGCTGAACACCGTCATCCCGGGGTGGTCGTGCAGAGGGATCACCGCGCCTGGGGGCAGCAAGAAGATCACTATCTGCATGCGAATATCACAGGCATGATGGCCAAGAAACACTCCAAAATATTCAGTAGTCTCATGAAGTTAACACATGCATTTCAGATCAGCTGGATCCGGAGCTATCATCATATCCCGTACCGAGAAGTTTTTGCATTTGTAGATGGTGGTTCGTGTGATGATAGGATGCGTCCAAGGGCCAGAAGCCGCGGCGGCCTTGATGACCGCTCTCAGGTGCACATCTTCTGGTAGCATCTTGTCTGCAAACCAGCAAAGGAAAGAACATGCATGATTAGCAAACTGAACAAGCTGGCAAGGCAGCCTCAGTGATTGATAATCTGGGATGTTCCTATATAGAAGCCTGATCGAAATGCAGAACAAATTACAGGCCAGGGCCGAATCGAAGGCTGATGATGCATGAGGGCGTCGACAAGATCGATGTTCCTTTCGAATAAGAACAAGATTACTGGCCGTGTATGTGTTGGTTTACACATCTCGCATGCACAGATCAGAGGTTTCACAGATTTTAAATTGCACAGCTTTTAAAGTGCCATCAGAGAGACTGCTACTGACAAGTACAGTTAGCACAACAAGACAGTAATAATCAAACATACAGTACTCCGTATATAGCGAGCATCATGCAATGCGATGGCTAACGAGGAGGAGGGCCCCAGCCGGCGGCGTACGTACCGAGGATGGCTCTGATGAGTGCGACGTCGTCGGGCGCCGGCACGGTGCCTGGGCCTCCGAACGCGCTGCAGCACGCGCCAAGTAGCCTCTGGAGCGGCGGCGCCGGCCCTGGAGCTGGCACGGTCGTCGCGTCCACCTGAACGCGCCGTCGCACGCTGACGCCGCCGCTCCTCCGGCGCCTGCCGCCAGGTGCATCCCTCCGCCGCCTCTTGACCGCGGCCACCGGGGCGCCGCCGCTCCCTTCCACCGCCGTCGTCTTCATCAACACGTACGTACGTATGTGTACGTACAACCTCCCAGCAGGCAGCAGGAAGCCAGGAACCGATCAAAAGATCAAAGAATTCAAGATCTGCCTTTCCAGCAAACTAAATCCGACCCGGTCTTGCGGCGGGGTGTTTAAATTGACGGCCGAGAGCTTCCTTTCCGTCCGCAGAATAGATAGATCCCTGGCGCCGACGAAAAGCATATGCACGAACCGCGGCGGGCGCGCAGCCGGGAATGAGCAGGAGCATGCGTGGGGAGCAGAGCCAGCCGGCACGTTAGTATAAAGCCAGCGCGCGCAGGCGATCCCAGTGGGTGGTGGTGGTGTGGTGAAAAACCGCGGGCGACGTTGG
>JAKNSH010067535.1:0-15792 GCA_027790015.1 Cymbopogon flexuosus
GTGAACTTTTCCAAAAGTTGGAGGGCCAATGTTATCCGGTTTTGAAGTTAGAGGTTGAAATCCATACTTTTGTAATAGTTGGAGGTCCTAAAGTAGACTTAACCTAAAAAAAATGGGCTTGACAGTCTACTGAGGCCAGAAGCTATGGCATTCCATCGATCATACCGACCCGTTTATCAGGACTTTTTTTTGAATTCCGTTTATCAGGACTTGGTTAACCAAACTTGATAGGGATTAACTAGTGTTCTATATATCTTAAGAACTTTTTTACAATGCTCGGAGAGGCATTGGAAAGTATTGAAAAAATAATTTATGTGTCTATGATTAGTGGGCCCAATACGTAGGAAGGTGTTGAGAGGCACTGATTCAGAGGCGTCGGGAGGTGTTGAGATGTGTCTATGATAGATGGGCCATATACGCCGTAACGCCCCCGAAATTGATGGGGGATTAGGACGCCTATATAAGTGGTAATTGCTATTTTGTAGTTCTTTTTTAATCAAGGGTAAAATGGTACTTTTACAATTGTATCATTGATGTTTTTGTATGATTAATTAAAGTATAGATGAAAATTGTTCTTGATAGGGTTCATTCGACGTTGACTCTAGGTTTCAACCGGTCGGTGCGCGGCGCTGGCACCCACGGACGACTGCTGCCTGGGTGCCGCGTTGCTGCCTGGGTGCGACGCCACCCCCTTGGGGCCACCGTGCAAGCCTCCGGAGAATCGCCGTGCAGCCTGGGCGCGACGGCGCAGCCTTGGGCCGCTGTCACTTGGGGATGAGGGGAGAGGCAGGACCGTCGGAATGCGAGGATGCGACGGTGGCCGCCCAGCACTTGACGACGGCACTAGTAACGGGCTAGGGCATGACGGCGACGACGGCGCCGCGATGCAGGCCGGCGGCGGCTAGGGTTAGCCCGAGGAAGATCGAGTCGTGTATTGTCCCTTCGCGTGCGTGGGCAGCCCGGGACGGGGGATGGGCCAGGAGAGGAGGTGGGCGGTGGTGGTGTATTGTCTCTGTGCAATGACTAAACTGCCCCTAAATTAAATCAACAAAAATAGATATTTGGGGGAGATATTGGGAGGTATTGGGAGGCATTAGAAAGTCTTGTATATTTTTCTATTTTTTAAAAAATAGAAACATTTAATTTGGTACTCCCTCCATTCTAAATTATTAATATAACCTATGTCTAGATACATAACACAATCTATGCACCAAAAAAAGATCAAAATAACTTATAATTTAAAATATTAAATCTAGTAGAAACGAGACCTTCCATTTTTCACTTTAGTTTCAGCTAGAGTTGGCCCTAGGACTGTAAGATAATTTATATATTTTATCTAAAACATTATGGCATATCAATATTGGTAATGCAATTTAGTTTTAAGTGATCCATATTTTTTAAAACAATTCTACTTCACAAATTATTCTGCCATTCAACATCTTGATTATAGGACATTCTAGTAACTAAGCGAGTGATATAGGATACATAATATTTTTTTGATAAAAATAGAAAAGGGAATTTGGAATAAATATAATAAACACTAAAGTATCAACTTAACACGTGGATGAAAATACAAAATTGAAGTGACCAAAAGTTTAAAGCCAAAGCTGAAGTGACCTAGAATGGAGTGACCAAAAGTTTAAAGCCAAAAGTTTATAAGTTATATAAACATCTATTGCATTGCTTTCTTTTACATATATTAAATTATAAAAATGGATTTTGACTAAATGCATTTTGCAATCGGAGGTGTAATGCAATGGATGACAATTACATGCCTTAATATTACCAATTAGAGGGTGTGAAGCCTCCAAATTAATCCTCACAATATTATTTTGAAAAAAAATATAAATACTAGAAATTATAGTAAGAATTATCAGTTAAATATAATCATCATAGAGATTAATATCCTTTGAATATCTTTTTTCATATAAAAAATTGCCCACTTCTACAATTATGAAAAATATGTCTACATCTAAACTATTAACCCCTGCCATTATGAAAGATAGGTTAAAATATTACATAAATTTACATTTCAATCACAAACATCTACCATCACAAAAGATAATACAAAGTAACCCATTTATTTTATACCAATTAGCAACATATGTCATTATAAAATATAAATGTATTAATGTCTCTCTCTCAAATCTATATATAAATTACCAATTTAAGTTATTATGATGATGGCAAAGTACACTATTTGCGATTCTAAACTACCTAGCTTTACTAATATTAAATTCAAAATAAACATAAGTACTATATATCACAATGTATACCAAGTATGCATACATTAGCAACAAATATATGTATTTTTATAGTTTATTGATCATCTACCTTAACATATGATATACCAATTGAACATTCATTTCAATTTAAAACTTATGGTAACAATTTTCTTATGTTGCTACTTTCAATAAATAAATTTCTTTATTTTCATTGAAACTTTATGATATTAATATTGTTAGTTTCATACTAAGCACTACATCTTTTTATGGAAAAATACTACTACATATATAATTCTTTGATAGAAAAATTCAACATCTTAAGTGTCGTGGTGCATGCTAAGACAATTGTTTTTTTGCAAGGGTGAACGCCAGGACCTAGAATCCATTTTAAAATAAAACAGAAAAGGAAATTCAAAAAATATGTTTCTTTGTCCATAGTTAATCTCACTCATGGAGTTAGTCAAATTATATCCTACTTCAGAGTGTTAGCTAGAATATTGTTTCTCTTTGGTAGTATCTCAAGCTCTGCAAATCAATTTAGTATATATTTGCTAGTAATCAAAATTTGTTACCTTTACCTTCTCTGTTTGTTTGCTAACACAATAGTCATTTAGATAATCTATCTATAATCTCTATCCAATTATGATACATTTCAAATAATTACTCTACATATTTTTAAATCTTTTGCATTGCACCTTCGTGGGTATCTAAATATGTTTATAATCTAAAGTTTACCTTAAGTTAGATCATCTCTTGTTGCAACCCTTGTCATATCATGATACTCTATCTTGGTTTTCAACTTTATTACTACTCTCACTCTTAGAGTTCTTATTCCATGAATATAATTAGATTGAGTTAATCATGTTTGTTCCCTTGTCCAGTTCGCAAGAGCCAACCCTCTTAAGTTGCACCTTCCTGCTATAAAGCCGGGGGAGAATGAAGATGTTACAGAGGAAGCGATATTGACTTCTTTGAGACGAGCTATCAGCCGCATCTCTACACTCCAGGCACATGACGGACACTGGCCTGCTGATTATAGCGGTCCTCTGTTCCTTTTGCCAGGCTTGGTATTTCTCCCAACTTGAGCACTGCAATTTCTTCTGTTAGCTCACACAGCAAAGCAATTTTGATGACCCACACCAGTAAAGCATATGGCTACTATCATTCTTTTCTGTCTATATATTATGTACAATATGTTTTGCATTCTTTGTTTACAAGAAATTTACTAACTACATTATTGTAATTGACCTTCACTTAGATTATAATGTTGTACGTGACTGGAGCGTTAAATGTTGTTTTGTCTTCGGAACACCAAAGGGAGATGTGTCGGTACCTCTATAATCATCAGGCAAGCTTACTTTAAATTTATTAATAAACATCGAAATTATGCAATGTCCAAATTATTACAACTCACTAATGCTATGTGCAAATGCAAGTGTAGAATGAAGACGGAGGATGGGGATTGCATATTGAGGGCCACAGCACAATGTTTGGCACAACCTTGAACTATGTTACTCTGAGATTGTTGGGGGAAGGCCCAAACAGTGGAGCTATAGAGAAAGGTCGAAAATGGATATTAGAGCATGGAGGAGCAACATATACAACATCATGGGGCAAGTTTTGGCTCACGGTATAGCAGATGATTTATTGCCATATTATTATTTCTACTTGTTTCATTGCCTGATTTGTGCTTCTATCTCCCTTAATAAAACTTTTAAGGTACTTGGAGTATATGATTGGTCTGGTAACAACCCGCTACCACCAGAAATGTGGTTGTTGCCATATCACCTTCCTTTTCACCCAGGTTCTCCCTTCCTCCTTGAGGCACATGCATATACACACACGCATTCCATCCATTACATTACTATAAGGATTGTTTGTTAAAATCTTGGTTCATTGGTTTATTCTACAATTCTGTTTAAAAAATCTATGATTTTACTATTCTAATAGTTATGATACTATGATTTGCAATTCTACCATTGAAGTTTCGTTTTGATTCAGATCATGCTTTGCTATAAACACTGCTATTAAATTTTAAAGAGATTAACTCTACTTCTAAGAAAACACTTAGGCAAGAACTAGTCACTTAGTCCCCCTTTCTTTCGCTTAGACTGTTAGGTTCCGTGCATTTTTGTTGTGACTGTTTTAGCTAGTGCAATGGAGCACACAAAGAATATTTATGTCAAAACTATGAAAAGGATCGCTTAAGAACGAGCTTAGCTCTAGATTTAATTATAGCATCGTGCTCTAGTTACTAGGCTTTGCATAGTGATTACAGGATCACCGTATGCATCCAAATGAGTGAAATACATAAGTATATGTTTGACAGATAGAAAAAGAACAATTTGTAAGCAATTCATATGTTATATACCACATAATGCCGTGATGAAATGAAATATGACAACGGCTGTCCCGGCCTAGACCTAATTAAGGATCCAGGAAACCTTGAAATCTGTATCACAATGCCCTCAACTGATAGTTCTTAGTCACAGATGGATTTTGAACTGTCATAAATTTTCACCAGAGATAATAATGTGGCAAGCTACCTCAGAGATGGTAATAAAATGTCATCTTAGACAACAATGCAAGTATCAAAAACAACTCTCGTTAATGTTACCATCTGATATAATATTCTCATGAGAAGGAGCATTTAGACACATGAAATTAGCAAAATTAAAATCTTTTACTAGAGTTGTTTTGGGGCAAAATATACATGCATCAGTCATAGGATTCAATAGTTATTGTGTAGAACTTTTTTTTTACATTTGCATCACTGGAATGAAAAGCTTGTCAACTAGCACGAGTTTGCATCCTCCATAGAATTCAATTTTTTATACAAATTAGAAAAATTCATGAAACAACTAATTTTGAAATTATCTCTACAATTCTTGTTTGCAATCATTTAAAATACTAATTCTAAACAACTTTTTGGGTCAATAGTCATGCCCCTACGATTTCTATTTGTAACAGACTATTGTCCTAGTTCTTATGTGTGGAACCATCGTATCTAATATGATACTATAATTGACTATTAATGTTCAGAACCATATAAGTAAAATTTTATATAGGACAACTCCAACCATAGATGGTTCTGATAGAAGGAACCAAACAAGCCCAAAGTTCTTTATTTGTGTGCTCGCCATATTGTCTAGCTAGTACAATATTATTACTATAGTTTGATGATAAGTATTATGGTCGAGGTCGTTCCATGTTGACATGCTATCATTCATTCACAAAATATTGTAGGTCGAATGTGGTGTCATTGTCGAGTGGTGTATTTGCCCATGTCTTATATTTATGGAAAGAGGTTTGTTGGTCGTATGACACCACTTGTCATGGAATTGAGAAACGAACTCTATGAAGATACATACAATCTAATCGATTGGAACAAGGCTCGAAACCAGTGTGCAAAGGTTTGTTTGAGAAACTAACTGCCTAGCATTAAAAATATCAATCCTATTGGAACAAATAATTTTTGACATAGCTGGATCCAATTCTTATTTTAATGATTGGTCATAATTTATCCGTTGATATGTGATAAAATATGAGATTTACTAGAACTCTACCAAGTGATTTATTACTATGAAATTATGATACATATCGTCATGATATACAATAACACATGTATTGTAAGTAAATACATATTAACAATATTGTGAGTTAGTATAATCATTACTCTAAATCTAGTTGATTATAGTAAAACCCAAAACAAAGATAAGTTTTCCTCTCTTTTTTTGCATCATCTATGCGATGAACATTACAGTCCGATCTGTTCTTTGAAAATATTATAAGTGATGTTTATATATGCTATGTACTTCAGGAAGATTTGTATTATCCGCATCCATTTCTTCAGGATGTCTTATGGGCCACTCTCCACAAGTTTGTTGAACCAATTATGATGTATTGGCCTGGGATCAAATTTAGGGAAATTGCTCTACGCACTGCCATGCAACACATTCACTTTGAAGATGAGAGTACTCAATACATTAACATCGGTCCTGTAAACAAGGTAAATATTGGACTATGATTTCACATTATACTGCAAACATATATATTGTTTCATATTTGAATGTTATACTCACACAAAGTTCAACAAAATGAATAATGCAAACTCTAAAATCTTAGATGCCTAACATATTGTACATATCTTTGCCATATTTCTTTTCTTTCCAAATGCATCAAAAAGGAAAAATCAGTTGGTTACTGATCCTATTGCGTGTGGCCAAGTGGTTAAGATTTACCGAATTATTCTCACAACTTCCCTCTTTAAATAGTGTAAAGTGGTACATGAGAAGATTAACCGGCAAACCTCTTGACCTTATATTTCTTGTATCTCCAAAGAGATAAATGACCATATCCTAAATTGCAAATTGGTACATCCCTCTTACTCTCTATATCATACAAACGAATCCTTTCAAAAACATCCACAAAATAGGCTATGAAGAAAATGCTCTTGTATTGATAACTGTGGCTTTGAGTAAATATCATGGGAATCAGATCTAAAATTAGGGGAAAAAACTAACCAAAATTATAGGGTAATGAAATATGGGCCTTTTTCTTAATTAGTTCTAACTGAAAAGGATTTTGCATTTGCTTTCTTAAGTTGACAATATTTAATTAGTGACTTCTAGGATTCAAACTCGAGAAACCTCTAGCCAGAGTCCATATTAAATATATTGGAAAGTCTAATTAATTCAATTGAAAAATTTAAACTATTGATAGAAAAGGTGAAACAACCACTTATACTTCAACAGTATTTGTGTTGTACCATCCCATTACCACTTTTAACTGTTTCACCGTTGTATTGTTAGGGCACTCCTAATGCAGACTCTATCATAGTTTCTCTCTATTTATTACCCATTATATTTATTGAACTTTGCTGATGTGGCAATATATTTATCTAGAAAATCGAGAGAAAACTAAGAAATCATTTATAAACAAGAAATAGTGCCTACTCGTCGATCGAAGACGAAGAAATCACGGCCTACCACGTTGGGGAGTTCCTCTGTTGTTTCTATTGATCCTCTAAGATCCCGTAGGTTGTTTCTTCCCCTCCCCAGCATTGTCGCCACCACGCGCGCGATCCTGACTTCTCCCTCCGCCTTGCCGCGTGGTGGCAACGCCATATCTCCCTAGATGTACACAGCCACAGGCACGTACACCTGCTCACAAATGATACGCAGGACTGGGAGAAAGAAGAGGTGAAGCAATGGTTTAGCATTTTTTTCTGGGCTACATGGAGCTAGCAAGCTGATCCTAAAGGTTACAATATTAGCTAATAACTCAGCTTTTCACTCCTACCATTGCAAGATCTATAACTATATCTCCAATGCCCTTATATTTTACTAGTAAAATAAGTATATGCTCTGAGGAACTTTTGAATATTTTGCTTTACTTGCAAACTACAGTCCTTAGTGACAATGCATGTGCATATATAATTAACTAATCATGATATCCTACAAGAAAATTAACCAAAAAAAATTTGGGGATTCTATTCTGTTCTATTCTTATATAACAGTTGACACGTAAGAAAAATCAGAACGCCCCTGCTCTTACTGGTCACCTTAAAATTCCTCAATCGACTACCCTACAAACTCTAGTTATGTTACACAATTTCTATGCTTTGCCACTTGCTTATATACGTCTTACTGTCTTAGGTAAGGAACTTTTGGTATGTGCCTTGGTGACTAATGTTCCTATAAGCTCGTTCCATGCATGAAGAATCGCTCCTGAATATTATATAAAATTATACACAGGTTTTGAATATGCTTGCTTGCTGGATTGAGGATCCAAACTCAGAGGCATTCAAACTCCATATTCCTCGAATTTATGATTACTTGTGGCTTGCTGAAGATGGCATGAAAATGAAGGTAAGCATTGCAGATCCCTTTTTATTTCTAAGTTGAAATTAGCTTAGAGTTGTTAGTTGCATCATAAGCTTTTTATTATGGGAGTGATGCAATTATGAAGGCAAGTATCCATTCATGCATCATGCACTTCTCATTTAAACATTCTACGTACATTGACCACTGCATATATTTGAGCAAAGAACAGTGACTAACTATAATACAAACATGCCTGATTCAACTTAATATTGTTTTAGATGGATTAATTCAACTATTGACTGACATGGAAAATGTGCAAATTAAAAGGGATTTTTTTGGAACAACTAAATGGAATTCATCTCCTCTGTTCAATTTATTACTATGTAGGGCTATAATGGCAGCCAGCTGTGGGATGTAGCTTTCATAGTTAAGGCAGTTGTGGGTACCGGCCTTATTGAAGAGTTTGGTCCAAACCTTAAGCTAGCACATGCCTTTCTTAAGAATTCGCAGGTACGTATGTGCTATAGTAATCTGGAGACCTAGACTGTGAAAGGTAAATTTCACTTGGCATACTGATAAACTATTTTATTTAGATCCTTTGCCCTGGATATTTGAATCAGTGGTATCGCCACGCGCCCAAAGGTGGATGGTCATTTTCTACAGCTGATCACGGTTGGTCTGGATCAGATTCCACTGCGGCGGTACTAAAGGTGAATATTGCTAATCAGTATATAGGACAAAGAGTTTTTTTTTCTCTAATTTATTTCCTTCACAGTAGGGAAATTATTTCCTTTCCCAGGGTATACTAGTTACTAACATGTACATATCTTCTAGATTTATGGTGTATATGGCTCCACGAAATGTATATTATGGTGTATATGGCTCCACGAAATGTATAGGGTAGTATGTATGTTAAATATGTAAGTATAGTGTATGGTTATACTTATTTATACTACTATAATGATATTATAATACTATATTAAAAAATTTGTTTTCTTTTGAAAAAATAAATTCCACTTAGTAAGATTTAGGATGCATTAGAATGAGTATATGAATATACTCAAATTGATATAATAATTAGGCACACATACGCGCAATAAGGTTTATTGAAGTTGTTAGAATGAGTATATGAATATACTCAAACTGATAAAATAATTAGGCATACAAACGCAATAAGTTTTATTGAAGTTGGGAGTAGGGAAAAAATGAACCAACTTGTGTATGGGTGCATACTCAGTTATCAGTTTGAGTATATTTATATACTCATGATAAGAGACTCCAAAATCTTACTATGTGAAAAAAATAAATAAGCCCATGTTATTTTAGTATATTATATATATTATAATAATACAGTCATAGTACTATATATAAAATAAGTATAATCATATACTTTATGTATACTTCCATACTTGAAATATATACTGCCCCCGATGACCTAGTATGATCATATACTTCGTATACACAGTTCGTCGGACCATATACATTCTAAATTTCTCAACTTCGTATATATACATATAATATGTAAGAGCTTCTTGTTGCAATTTCTATTATGTTATTATTCTTGAATCACGTCAAACTCATTGTTCTCATGTTTAATTTTTCTTTTTTAATTTTCTCTTAACAAAAGGCATCTCTATTATTATCAACGGTTTCTCCTCAAATAGTTGGTGAGCCAATGGAAGTTGATAGACTTTATGATGCCATAAATTTCATCATTTCTCTTATGGTAAGCATCTTTCAATTTTTTGGCTTTCATTTTGTAGAAGTTGCAAACTGTAGGATCAGTTGTTGCACCACTTGTTTAAAATTGTAAAAATAGGGTGCATCGTTTAGAATATCCCTACTCTGTCCTCAAGTTGTTGCTTCAATGTCTTAGTAGTTTTCTTCACATTTCCTTTAGTCAGATTATAACTAGCTGTTTTTTTTAAAAAAATAAAAGCAAGCTGATCTATTGATCTCTAAGACCAACTCAAGGTTTTTGCATAGCTATGCTACGGTTTTGTTTGGAATGGTGGAACTGAATATTACGTGTAACACCCTGCTCAATTAGAAGCCTATAGTAGTTGCGTTGTTGGTCCATGTGGAATGTTTGATTGTAGTTGGTGGGTTTAATACCATATTAGAAGTTTAAGAGGGTGAGGGTCAACTTATAACCTTTTTTCATTTCAAACATAGGATTAACCCTTTTTTATATGAAGCGAGAACAAAAGCGTAATTGAGGTGCTATGCATATGTAGGCCTGTTCCACATGAGGAGTTGGGCCGTAACGCCCCGTTTTCTTGAACTTATCAGCGCTATCAGCCAACCATCCAGTAGTGTTTTTTTC
Source organism: Cymbopogon flexuosus (assembly GCA_027790015.1). Lineage (NCBI taxonomy): Eukaryota > Viridiplantae > Streptophyta > Magnoliopsida > Poales > Poaceae > Cymbopogon > Cymbopogon flexuosus. The sequence goes on from JAKNSH010067535.1 coordinate 10,377, forward strand.
TCTCACAACAAATCAGCATCAACCAGAAACGATCCAGCGAACAGGGTGTAAGTAGATTTTGGATTTTGGATATGGGGTGTTACATTATGATCGAGCCACAATAGATTGTCACCCAAAGATCAATAGTAAGTTAGTAACTAACCGCACTCTAGATAGACACGACATCTTCAACATGGAAGCAACAATGCCACCTTTCCTAGGTACAACTACACACAGAGATATTTTTCCCTAACGTTGAGGAACCGATGCCCAATATATAGCTAGCACCAGTGTACTAGATTGAAGTTCTTCAATGCCATCTCCCCCTTCTTTCCTTTCAATGTTGCCATGCCTTCTAGTCTTGGCTGACTACCAAATCCACGAGCCACACATGCATGTCTGAAATCCATAGGATCCATCTAAAGACAAAATATAAGACATATGAACAAGCGATTCCATCAAAAGATGCCAAGTGACTCTAGTCTCTAGGCGGGTATGGAAGCCTATGACTATAGATCGATGAAGATGCCATTGTGAGGATAGTCATCCAAGATCAAACCACTAAAGATGAGCAGTACAACAGTAGATCACATTCGAACACAGATGCCGACAACTTTTCATCTGGAATAGATTAAATGCCTCTACATTACAATGATGGGATAACACTTATTTTCTTTTTACAGATCGAATGAAGACATGTAGTTACAATCTTATAGAACTTTAAAATTTATTTCTCTTAGATCACAACTTGGAGGGGAGGCAAACCAACTTGAAAATATTTTGATTTTTTGCAATGTTTCCTTGATTATTATCATCAATAGTTTCTCTTTGGTGTTGGCTTCCAAACATTTCTATCTGAGGAGCCATATGTCTAATATGTTTGTCTTAATTAACCTCACAGAATGATAATGGTGGAATTGCAACATTTGAACTCACAAGGTCATACGCATGGTTGGAGGTCAGTTAATTCTTTCTAGATCATCCTTGCTTGTTTATCATGTGCGAACACTGCGTAGCCTAGCGGTAAGCACCCTAGGAGTGAGATGCTGACCAAGTTTTGAATCCTTATGACACAAAAACCCAAAGGACTCTAGCTCAACTGGTTAGAGCTTTCTAGCGGCACCCATTAGGTCCTGAGTTCGAATTCCCATAGGAGCGAATTTCAGGTTGAGGGTAATAAAAATCCCCTTGCTGACGTAGTCAGGGTTCGGGGTTTTTTCCACGATCGAGAAGAATCACATTCTTCTTAATGAAATACGGTAGGGGGTGTCTCCCCCTCCGATCGCATTTTTTTATGACACAAAAAAAAGGAACGATTCCATCACTAGCAATCTGAAGAATAGTGATAGGCCTTAGACTGTAGTGTTGTTGGTTTCGGCCGTTTTGCAAGGTCTAATTAAAGTGGCAGCTAGCCATGGATATCATGGTTAATGGTTTTGTGGGTTTAGGGTGAAGACGGGGTTTATGGGTTTTCTCAGCCCATATGGTTAATGCATCTTCTTAATTATAATGTCTTTGGGAGGCTAACTAAGCCTGACAGTACCATATAGGTCAACTTTTTTCTGTGTTTTCTTGGATCTTGGGTGCTTAAGATTGAAAGAGAGAGGTGCACAGTTGGTGCAGTTTATTATTATCACCTGAAATACAGGGACAAGCCAAACTGGTTATTAGACATACAACAACCATCACACATTTTTTTTAAACTATCCAAATATAATGAACCAAGAGAGATAATCACATAAATTTCCATTGGACTTGTCGTGGGCTCATCCACTCCTTTTTTAAGAATGGCATAGTGCAATGCAAACGTTCACTCATCCCTATGACTATACATACGTAAACCCTACCCCTATGAATAGCACTGAAAGACTGAGCAGCCGGCTGATCTGGAGATTTCTGAAGTCAGCACTAGCGCCTCGTCGTCGATGGAAACGTCGCTTACCAAGCATAACGCCGGAAAATCCTGAAATAAATATAGAAAAACGCGAGCACCAGCGCCAGGTGGAGGACCTGGGGGCAGGTTCTACCATAAGGAACCCAACCGGCTGATCTAATGTACGTGAATTATATTGTTAATTAAGATTTATCTATACTAAAAGATTTTTTCTCAAAAATGCAGCGACTTAATCCTTCCGAGACCTTTGGGGACATTATGATTGATTACCCGTAAGCTTAAATAACCCTTTTGTCTTTCTTGTACTATGGCTTTGTAATAAATGAGAAAAATAAACACAAGAAAAATGCACAACTGAATTGACAGGTATGTTGAATGCACGTCAGAATCAATTCAGTGTCTAGCTTCATTTAAGAAACTCTACCCAGGGCACCGCAAGAAAGAGGTGTACAACTGTATCATGAAGGGTGCAGATTTCATTGAGAGTGTGCAAAGAAACGATGGTTCATGGTCAGTATTTAATTTGGACACCATGAGATTACAGACTAGTACTTTTCTCAGGATGGTTATGACTATGGATTATTCGCAATTTGTATTTCCAACAGGTACGGATCTTGGGGCGTTTGCTTCACCCACGCCACATGGTTTGCAGTAACCGGATTAGTTTGTGCTGGCCGAACGTTCAAGAATAGTCCTGCAATACAAAAGGCATGTGAATTTCTATTGTCAAAAGAGCTTCCTTTTGGTGGCTGGGGAGAGAGCTATTTGTCATCTCAGAACAAGGTAACTTGCATGATTTCAATAATCGACCCTGTTTGTACATTTTAAATAACTAGTGTGTATTTGACTATTTGTCACTAGCATCATTACCCGTTGATGAGATACATGTGATTCTGTATTCTGTTTGCCGCAATGCATTTATCACTTGTAACTCATTATCAAAACGTTCCTATATTAGTTTAATAAATATTTAAAGAGTCATGGCGCTGCTGAAGATTATTTGAGAGTACAACAGTATTACAAGTTTACAACTGCCATTGCTATATCTACCCTGTCATCTTCTGACTTGGGATTGAAACAGGTTTACACACATCTTGAAGGCATGCGACCTCATGCAGTGAACACTAGTTGGGCCATGATGGCCCTAATTGCTGCAGGACAGGTTTACCTTTTCGTTTTACGATGCGGATGATGGATTTTATTGATACAACGTGCAGATTTCTAGAGGATAACATACTTTGGGACTCATTGTTACAGGCTGAAAGAGATCCAGCACCACTGCATCGGGCAGCTAAGGTTTTGATCAACTTACAGTTAGAGGACGGAGAATTTCCGCAGCAAGTAATAATACTCCTAATTGATGCAAAAGAAAAAACATTCATTTTGTACTTTCTTCCACCTCACACATTCTTGATTTAAAACCTTGTGTCCTAAAAAAGCAAAAGAAAAAATGGATTTATTTCTACCCATATGAGTATAGGATCATGTAGACTGAACAATAATAATATAAAAGCTCCATATAGGTAGAACACAACACATACATTTGTTCAACAAACTTCTTATTGTTTTTATATATATTTTCCGAATATGTGTACTCGCCTCAATTTTCATGAGTTTAGCCAATATTTTAGAAGCTATATTGTAGTTTGAAAATCACATATGAATCAAACAGCTAGCATAAATAATAGAGATTTTTTGTTTTACCTCTCTTACCTTGGTCCTAGTAAGGGCTTGTTCGTTTAATCTTTCTAGAGGAAGGAATTTGAGGGGATTGAGGGGAAATAATTCCACACCATAATAGATGTGGAATAAATCCACTCTAAATCCTCCTCAATCCCCTTGTGCCGAACAAGCCCTAAGAGGGGGCTCTTCCGACTTGTTAATAAATCTGAACTATGCCCAACAGGAGATCATTGGAGTCTTCAACCAAAATTGCATGATCGGTTACTCCTACTACAGGAACGTCTTCCCTATATGGGCGCTAGGAGAGTATCGTACCAGGGTCCTCGTTGCAGGGAAGAAATTTTAGCCGATATGCTTATGATTCAATGCTGTGGCTTGGTGGCCCCACTGCATCACCCCTACACAGATCTTCTTCTACACTCTTGTTATCTAGTACCTTGATTTTTCTATAACCATTGTTCCATCTTTTTGCATTTTTCTGCAATAAACTCGATGGTAGTGTACCGTCGATCCAACATGCTTGTAATTCCTTTTCTACAAAAAGATACACAAAAACCAGTATCATGTACCTGTTACATTGCAATAAGAAATTGCAGATATTTTCAGATGTGCTAATTTTCATTGATTTATTTGTCTCGGTCGGTGATAGTGTGGACGTGCGCTGGATATTACTCTCTTCATTCTAAATTATAAATCATTTTATTTATTTTTTTGGTACTATGCATCTAGACAAATGTTAGAAGTAAATACATAGCAAAATGAATAAAAAAAAGCTAAAGCGTCTTATAATTTAGATGGGAGGAGTAGACCGGAGACAGAAACCGTTGGGAGGACAGAGAGAGAAATATGTGTGTGTTGGGGGGTGGGTTGAGGCGAGCACGAGGGGAGCACCTGGTCCAACCGTCAGCGTAGATAAAAGACCATCAGATGGGAAATGGACCCCAAGATCATGCATGCGCATGAGTTGCTGGTTGGATGAAATTCTGTAGATCCTTTTTTAGAAGATAAGTGATTATTTATAGGGACATACCCTCTACTTTCTAATATATAGATCGTTAAAAAGGGATCCCTTTATAATATATACTACTAGTCTGTTTTAAATTATAGTTCGTTGACTTTTTAACCTCAAGTTTGACCACTCGTCTTATTTAAAAATTATGCAAAATATCACTTTTCTTTTGTTATTGTATGCTTTATTAATAAATATTCTATAAGAATGACTTAAATTTGACTATGTTTACATAAATTTTTTAAATAAGACGAGTGATCAAACTTAGGGTTGAAAAAGTTAAACAAACTGCAATTTGAAACGGAGGGAGCAGAAATTTTGTGATACAAGGCTACTTTATATATTATTAAAAAGGGATCCTTTATTTGTCTCTGTTAACGCTAGTACTACTACATGAATGGACATTTAAAGAGAAGCCTTGTATTGTAAGACTTGAATAAAAAGTGATTACATTTTATATGTTATTAAGTTTTGTGTTATCGACTACGAATATGAATGACCCGTCCGAACAGGTCCTTACCTACACTTACAATTTCCCTTCGCGTGGTACTCATGTTTGTACCGGGAATCCAAAACTGAACTTCTGGAACGCAGATCGAGACATTATTCATTCAGTATTCACCGCCAAATGATTGCTCTGCCACTCTTCCCTTGAGGTGGTTGAAACACCCCCGATTTTCCCGTCCACAGAATGTTATATACATCAGTCGATAATCAATTCCATACATCGAATTTGAAATAAAAGAGTACAATAGTAAGGCTTACATTTATAATTCATCGCCACATGACGAAATATAGCATCCAGAACAGCTATAGAGAGCGGAAACGATATTGCGGAAGCAGCTTCAATC
>JAKNSH010067624.1:0-12674 GCA_027790015.1 Cymbopogon flexuosus
TCCCTTGACCACATGCCACCTGCAGGTCCTACCTACATATATCAACCTTCTCCAATGGGTCATCTACCACTAGACTGGGTCCCTCGCAACCCGAGAGTACGGTACCCCTCGAACCCGAGACCTTGTCCCCCGAGGGTCTCCGCCACTCCCGCCATCTTTCCACTCCCAGTGCAAGGTTAGCCGTTCTAGTGATAGAGGACCCGTTTGAGAAGGTTGATATATGTAGGTAGGACCTGCATATGTCATGTGGTTAAGGGATCCCCAGCTGGGTATAATCGATTCGGATCGTCGTTGCTCCTCGGTTAAGGAGACTCAATTCTCTGTTCCTCAATGTAGTAATAAGTAGAACTTGATAAAGAAGTGGTAAAGTTGAATAGCAAGTATTTGCCCTAGAATATGATCTCTAGAAGGTTGGTTTATTATTCATGAGGAATAAAAATGTGGAAATTGAACTAAAGAGCTTTTATGCAAAGGAACTTGATTCTTGCTAAAGCCTTACCTTGATATCCCTTTAAGCCAGCATATCCTTGAGAGTCTTTTCTTTTTGTCGGGTAAGTCTTGCGGAGTACAATTGAGTACTCAGGGTTTGTTAAACCCCGTTGCAGGTTTTGTTTGGTGCTATTGGTCAAGTCATGTCGGTGGGCTCGATGTGATTTGATGGTCCTCTCCTAACTTAGGTGTCCTACCTAAGTCATCTTCTATAGTTCTACTCGACTTCCACAATAAAGGTTAAGTTGTAAAAGAAACTTATTTCCGATATGTAAATTATTATTTTAAATTTTTCCGCACTCTGATCTAAAAGTTTTGTAACAAATGTTGTAATGTTGTAGTTACTCCTATGTTGATCCTGGTATGAGTTGTCAATCGTGGATGATTCAAGTTTTCTGAGAAGATCCGACAGAGCTTCCTAGGTCATCTGGGTCACATGCATGGCTGTCAGAAGCCGTTGCGGCAATGATGGGTGTGTGTGTGGGCCATACTATTTAGGAGGTTCTGCCACATTTACAAAGTACGTTGAAAACGTAATCTGAGAGACATAGCATGGTAGACCATTTTCTGAGCCTCTCGTACTAGATCTCTTCCCCTAACGGACTGTCGGGGTTGAAGAACAGTTCCTTTCATGCATGCATTTGTCAAGACATATGCGCGTATTTGTTTGCTTGAAGCAGTGTTGGTTGCTCTAGACAGTTTCCCTGGTCCAATCCTTTCTTGAGTTGTCGCCAGCTGTTGCTGAAGTTCTTGCACTCCCTCAGGTACTCGCAGACGTAGAAGACACAGAGAAGTGAACCGTATGGTTGTTTCGTGCACTAAACGAGACACAAGTATATATTAGAACACATCTGTAGAGATCAAGAATGCTCGGTGTAAGAGAAGCACAATTGATCCTTCGAAATATGTATCCACAAGTCACGTCTGATTTTGATTTTATTCTTGTTCTTTTGCTTAAACTTCTCTGTTCTTTGATCATAGCATTCGGGTTGTTTCACGTACTCTTTATAAGCGTTGTATGAAATGCACTACTGTTAGCACCAATTTCAATACGTATGATAACGTATCGTATAGTAGATGAATAGGAAGTTCGGCCACCTACACCTTCAAGCAATCTCCAAAGTGCTTGTATCATGCTTGTTTGGTGTCTACAAAGAGTCAAATACGTTGGCCCCGTCATCCTAAGGATAAATGACTGTTGGTATTCTTAATGCACATAGAAAAATCCACAAGCACACAGATACCGTTGTAGCTTTTACCCAGAGTATTCTAAGTATCATATCCACATAGAAATGTGAGTGAGTCGCCTAACAACCATTTTATCCAAGAGTAGCAATCAAGGTTAAGGTACGATGAGTAGGGAGGATTCCGATGGTATTGATCCTATGCAAGGCAAGATTATGATTCAAATATCCTTACAATATTCACTTCGAGACGCTGCTTAGATGGGAAAGCACTACAAAGAGAACTCTACCGATGTGACTAAGGTCCTACTAATTTAAGAACCTACTCAATATGGTGTGGACGGGATAAAGTCACTCCCCGTAACTACCACACAACTAGAGAATAGGGCACAAATACAGGTAACCGAGAGCCTAAACACCATGCTTATGCTAACAATTACTACTCTAATTCTCAGAACGTCAACAAGAATTAGAGCACTCATAAGAGTTGTGAACCAATGAAGAGTAAGATAAATACTTGAATAAAGATCAATTACCATAAGTATCTCGGTTGCAGACTTGGAGAAGCCTGGATCCGCCGAAGAGGAAGCACCGACAAGCCGGCACCATTCCCCAACTCCTCGCTCTCTATCTCTCTATTTTCTAAGACTAGATCCTCAGGACAAATCTTCTCTTGATGGCTGGCTATGGAGAGGTAATCCTTTCATGGGACTCCTCTCAACTGATCCTGACTGAAGATAATGAATTAGGGTTTAAGGGATGCCTCCTCCAGGGGCCAGAGGCCTTACTTATATAGCCCCCTCCGAGGCACAACAGCCCTTAGATCAAACCCACCTAAATGGATGATTAATGTTGATCCTCAAAGGCGATGGAGGGTGATCCACAAGGTTGACCGTGATTGGTCTACATGGCAGGGCGTCCGCCCTAGGGTTCATCTTTGGTGGACTGATGGATATCTTCGTTAGCTTCGATTTGCCTAGTAGATCGCCTAAAATAGAGTTCCGATGATGGAGATATTCCTATTTTATTCCGTACTACTCTTGGAGCCCATTTGCAATCTTCCAGAAGGAGTAACTTTGTCGTCTAGACTCCCATTTGGGTGAACCAATACTCCATTTCATGTGCCTCAACGAGCTCTACATAGTGGTTCACTTTATTTCATCATTTGAGATACTTCTATTTGGTGATTCTGGCTCTTTTTCAGTTTAACCCCTATAAAACATGGATTCACCAAAACTCATGGAATTCTATCAGTAAACCCCCTATATTTAAGTGGTAATTATGTTTAGGTCCTTTTTCATGTTTTGTGATGGTTAAAATTGGCACTTATCTACCGTCGACAAATTCCCCCAAACTTACCCTTTGCTAGTCCCTAAGCAAAGCTAAACTCAACAATGGATTAGTTGTTGCAACAATGCTTTAAAGCCTTAAAGTACACATGCGTTCAAACAAGAACTCACCTCTAAATTAAAGTGAACTACCTGACTTTCAAGCTTACTCATATTACCTCTTACCATGAGGCTTATAGCCATCACGTGGGTCTTGGGCAGTTCAAAGATAGAATGGTTAAGTCAAGCGCTATATTTCAAGTTCTTCGATCAACCTTCATTCCGAAGATTTTGCAGATTTTTCAAATAAAACTTAGAGATTCCTTTGTATGTCCATCTCAAGTCTCTTCTTTGTGTTATTTACGGATCCTTACCAAAGCATGTATGCCTTCTCTTAAGTGCCCTGCACACGGTTGTCAACCCAGTCACACTTGAAAAGATCAATATTTCCTCGGTGGTTATAGTTCAGTTCAACTATCTCCTTTATAATGCCATAATAAGTCTTCTTTCCTATTATGACGTTATCATTATCACCCCTCTCAAAGCATGTGGATTCTGCCATAAGAGGAACTAGCTTCCCCATGTAAGTTCCAAGTTTTGTACCCTTGTAGAAACCCATCATATATCAAGTGCTCTCGTGTATCACTCGAGTCTCTCCAAAATGAGTTCATGCACTTTCTGCAAGGGCATAGTATCTTGTCCCCTACCGCTGAATTTTTAAATACAAAAGCTAGGAAACTAGCTATTGACCCCTTGTAAGTATTCCTTTGTGTGCCTAACATCACTATTGATCCATGTTTTATCCATGAGTCTTGTGGGGACTAAGCGTATACCTGTGGTACTTGAATCAGTTGACTGCAAGCAATGAGAAGAGGACTACATCGATGCAGCAGATCTGAACTTGTTGGGTTTAGTGGACTAGCTCCACAATACTTTCACCTAGGGAGCTGAAATGAATAAGAAAGAATAAATCAATTATGCCTACTTGAAACACAGGAAAACAACAATCTCTTAATATACTAAATATATCAAGGCCTTGGGAGTATGATGATCTCTTGAACTTAGACATGTTGGATCTTGGATGTACTCAACTAAGCATGTTCAAAAAGCATGGAAATTGATTCTTCAATAGCTAGGTAAAAAAATGATGCACAAAGCTGCAGGTGTAATGCAACCTCAAAATTGCTACCATACATATATACATTCAATGTAGCCTCAGATTTAATAAACTCAAAAGATTTTATAATGCAGCCACAGATTTATGATCGCTAGCAAAAAAAATTAAGAATGTTGTTTTTTAGTTGATCGACTACTGCCCACAACAATTTCATAAAAGCATACCTTCTATAGTGCAAAGTGACACAACTACACAGCCCCCTATGGCACCAAACAAAAATTGCAACTTATCAAAAGCATACCTTCTATAGTGCAAAGTGACTAAAATCATTACAGCAAAAATTGCTCAATTCAGAGAGCTCCCAGAACAGAAACCTAAAGCTAACTGTTGTTACCCCACACCAAAAGCTGACAAAAACAATTTCACCTAACTGGTTCTGGGAAAATTAAAGAGTAACTGTTGTGTATAGCCAACAGCAGAACGATGTTTTTCTAATATAGCCATTAAGCGAATTGTTTGCTCCTGAATGAGTTTATCACTTATGGTCACAAGAGACTCTGGATCGTTATCGGAGAAGCATATCTAAGACCGCCAGGTAAAGGTTTAAGCTCAATAGGAGGTTTAGGTGGCTCTGCAAACTCATCTAAAGGTTCAGGTTTAGAAAAGTCAGCTTCATCCCCTATGAAGAACAGATCATCATCTTCTAGCTCTAGATAAAACACAGGAAAACTAGAGAAGCAGCCTTAAATTCCTCCAGTGGATCTCTCTGAAGACAGGGCTCAGTCCTAGCATTCAGTGAATGAGATATGGACATCGAGAATTGGAGTTTCTTGCCAAAATGAATGTTTAATTTCCCGATTTGTCCTTCATAAAGAAGTCTTCTAAAAGGTTTCCTTCTACTTGGATGGGTAGGACATGTAAAATTCCTAAACTAGGGACAATGTGTCATGAAAGATTCTTCATCAATTTCACTGTTGGGGCTAATGTCATGTTCTTCATTAATTTTTTTGTGCAAGTGAAACAGATTAATGCCCATAATCGGATTGTAGAGAGCGTCAAACTGATCTGAATCAATTTGGCAACGAATTGGAAGAGAAGGTGAATCCAAACGAATCACATCAGAGATGAGCTTTGATTCTTTCAACCATTCATTGCTTATGATTGACACTAGCTCTCCTGAAATTTTGGCAACGAATTGGAAGAGAAGGTGAAATTTTGCCTTTCTATAGATAAGTATAGGTATATAGATGTCTTGGCCTTGTGAGGATAGAGTCCAACTTTAAAAGCCATTGTTTAGTTAGTAACCGAAGGGCCGACATTTTCAGGTGGCCCAATCTCCATTGACGATGATGCACGCGGCACAGAAGCGCACCCAAACCCTAGCAATCCAGCCCATTTAAGGGCCTGTTTGGATTAGCAACAAGCCACTACTAAAAATACTTATGATGTCGATATCCAATCGCATCTTATCCGGCATGGTTGATTTTATTTATATTCGAATCCGAATGCAGTCAGAAATATGAAAACAAATGTGATATCGGTGATATCCTTCATATCCGACCTGTTTTCATCCCTACTAGACATCATGGGCGGAGGCGAGGCCCGGCCACCCCTAAACCCTACGTTCCTGCCCCTATCTCAAAATGTCGCATCTCATTTGGTATAGCAGCTGGCAGGAGCAATGCTTACCACGGTGCCAAGAATAGTACGATTTGATCATTCTATATATCTAGATGTGATTTTAGTTTATCTTGTTATTATACAACAGGGAAAAAACTATTTAGTCATCTATAAATTAACATATACTCTACCTTCACGCTGGAAAGAATTTAGGACCCAATCTTTATTTGATCGCTCCTTGATCTAATATATTGTAGATTTGTGTGGCATGTTAATGCATACGGTGTATTGTCCCGCCCGGACTCCTTAAAGTTCCTGGGTCCTGGCTCCGCAACCGCTAGACACCGACAGTTAGTGTTGTTAAGCTAGGGTTGAAACTCGTATCGAAGTCTTTGTTCGTGAGGTGTTCTATTCTACGTTTTCTCGCAAAAAAAAAAAAAAAAAAAAAAAAAAAAAAAAAAAAGGTGTTCTATTCTACGTTCGTGAGGTGTTAGTGTTGGTAGAGGATGAAGCAAAAATAACTTTTTTTGTCTTTTGTGAGTTATATACTTGGTTTTCCTATTCGCTTTTATGTCTTGGCCTTGTGAGGATAGAGCCCAACTTTAAAAGCCATTGTTAAAGTCAGCTAAAAAAAAAGTTAGTAACCAAAGGGCCGACATTTTCAGGTGGCCCAATCTCTATTGACGATGCACGCACGCACACCCGGAACCCTAGCAATCCAGCCCGGCCTGTTTGGATTAAGAACAAGCCACTGCTAAAATATTTAGGACTAGGTAGGCCAGGTAATTAATTAAGGATTGTGATCAAGCCAACCAGCCAATCCTAGCTGCACCTGTTAAAAGCCTTTTCAGCAAGGTAATGGTTCTGGCAACAGGTCTGCTGCTCCTGATTCCAATTAAGAGCAACGCAGAAAAACGAGAGTTATGCCACTCACTTCTATCCACAGATGTTGACGGAACAAACTTTTATCAAGTGCAATGTCCATTTTTGCAGCATAGACAGTTCCAATTCAGTTTCTACCTACATTTGCAAGAGGCCACGCCTGATTTTCTAGTAAATTTTAAAACATCAAGGAAAGTCAAGAATCAGTTTCATGTTATTTTACATGAGTGAGCGACTACTGATTCGAAACAAATGCAGCACATAACAAAGTGAGCCACAAGGTAGAAACAGAGAGCGGACACTAATGTTTATTACACTTCATTTATTTCTATTAATAATAATTAACAAACGACCCAAACAATACAATAGCCACTGCTTAATATTGCAGAGCACTGAATCACCGAGTTCACCACGAGAGCAGCAGGACACAAACGAGAGCAAAGCAGCAGCAGAGCACACGGCTCGCAAGCATATACAGTACCAATGGACCTTTATTAAGGCACAGTTATAGGTGACCAGGAACACACAACTGCCCGTCCAGACTCACTGGTGGACGAGGCAGCCTTCAGCGACAGGCAGAGGGGTAACCGGGACAGGAGCAAAGGCGGCGGTGCCCTCGCCCTCGCTGGCTTCCTCCTCTTCCTCATCAGACTGAACCAGGCCAGCAGCGCTGAAGATGTACACCTTCACTTCCTCGAAGCGCTCCTCAGAGAGGGAGACCTCGGCAAGGAGCTTCCACGCGGAGGTTTCAGATGCCGCCTCATAGTCGCTCCTCCGCTTCAGCACGATGTGGCCACTGATCTCCCATACAGCTGGGTTCACCTGAGTGTCCAGCAGCTCCTGGCTCACTTCACCCAGAGCCTGCTTCTCTGCATAACACTGCATAATTGAACAGACAGAAGTTTGTTAGAACATCATAAAGATATTTCTATCAATTGAGTCTAGATTGGACAAAACTCAGAAATTGTGTAATGATTTTACCTGGGGGAACAGGAAGACCCTCTTGCCACAGTCAGAAATGAGCACGTTGTAAGGCACATTGTTGTCTTGCAGCCAAATGCAAGCATTGGAAACCACATTTGCCAGGTTGTCCAATGTGTTCCCTCCCTCAAATACCAGGCCTCTCACAGGATAATTTATCAGCTTGGACACGGTCACTCCATTCTTCATTGTGTCCTCAGAAAGAGGAATCTTGTGGGTAGCTGCCTTCTCAACAGGGAAAGGCACTGACAAGTAGTATGCCTATAAAGAAAAGATATTATCATTCAGTACTGAACATTTTTCAAACAAAAGTCCCACAATAACACTATGTGCACTGTACTGAATATGCACCTATTTGGTTACGATTTTGTGGTGAGAAGTAAATTTAGATACCATCATCAGATATTTAATACCTGGAAGTGGAGGTGATTGATGGTGGCAAAGGCACCCAAACTATTGTAACCAAGCCTGAAGTATGGGCTAGCTGCCTCAGCTGCCATTTGCAGTGCAAGCAAGAAGCTCTCTGTATCAATCCTCTGAGGCAGACGGTCCAGAACACGAGGAATGAGAAGCACATGTCCATATTCAATTGGGCTCACCTGCAAACCATCGCAAAATGTCATCAGAAACAAGAATAGGCAAGATAGAATGGAAGTTGGATTGTCAGTGTGAAAATGAGAGATGTACATTGATAGCAACAACATTTGGAGCACGATCAACAGCGATGATTGGAGCGTCATTCAGGAAATAGCTGTCATCACCATCACTATTCTCAAATTGGAAGAGAACCTCTTCCTGGCCAACTTTGGTGAAATTGAACTTGGCAGGGTCAAATGGCTGGAGCACATGGTCCACACGAAACTCAGTAGGGCGCTTCTTAAGGTGGCGCCCTTCATTGAGTTGTGCAACAAACCCAAGGTTGCCAGGGATGACCTTGGTCTCACAGGCAGTGACATCATAGCGGAATAAGCCTCGGGCCATCCTGTCCTCCCACTGTCAGAATACAAAGCAAAATACTAAACTCAGAATTGGAATCTTGGAAGAGAAATATGAGAAGTAGACTTCACTATCCACCTATTTCAGTGAACTTTCACAATTACTTCTATAGAATGTTTTACAGAACAAAAAGTAAAACTGTCCATATATCATTCAAAACTAGAGTTCAACATTTAGATTCACAGTGCCAGATCTAGTGCCATTGCTGGTACATATTAATCAAAATTGCTTGGATACATCCAAACTGATGCCTCAATCAACACTGTAATTACAAGGATGGTCCATATTTGAAGATATTAGACAGTATTTTTGCCGCAACTATCATCTTACAAGTTGAACATGCGCATTTGCTACTGTTCAAGTGCGCTTAGGGATTGTTTGGTTTGTGCCTCAGTGCCTGGCAGGTTTTCCACCGCTAAACACTACTTACAAGATGGTCCAAATATGTTTCCCCAACCTTTTAAGAGATTTGCATATTTCTTAATAGACTAGACTAGACTAGACTATATGTAGATAAATCGATTCCTAATATATCCCATCCTAAAACTAATATAGTTCAAGTCCCAACAAAAATCACAAGCTTTTGTTTACCTCGCTAAGGAGGATATCAACAAGCAGCTTGGATGAAGCAGCATCCTCCTGCGAGTGCTTTGCCGGATTCAACTTGAATGCGTAGAGGGGAAGCTTGGAACCTGTTCAAAGAAAGAAACAAATGTTAATCCAATAAAAAGTGCAGCATAATTTACTACTTTCATGTCAAGTGACAGCACTGATATAATCTTTTTTACACACGGATCAGTGAGAGTGTCCAATCATGGACTAACCAGGCTTAAAAGATTCGTCTCGTGATTTACAACTAAATTGTACAATTAGTTATTCCTTTATCAATATTTACTGTTCCATGCATGTACCCAAAGATTGATGTGATGGTGATTGAGTATAAAAATCTGGAATTTTGATGAAATCTAAACAAGGCCTGAATTATAAACCAAACCATGTTTTCAAGGGAGGCATACAATAGGCACATAATAATAATAATAATAAATAATAATATACAAAAGGTTCTCTGGTTTTAATAAAAATAAAATAAAAAGGCTCTCTGTTCTGCTTGCGTTAGTTAAGTGGCTTGGGGTCCCGACCGAGAATTTTATTACAAAATATAAACATATACAGTTACCTAAGATGTTTGTTTGTTACATCCTTATTTAATCCAACCCAATTCGAGGCAGAGTAACAACTAACAAGAGCCAGTTGACAGCCGAAAACCACTGAGGGTAGCAATTTTTAACCGGAGGGATTAAAAATAGTGCAGATAAAAAAGGAACAGCTGCGACTGTTCAGGTGGAAAGGCCCCCAACTTTGTGGAGCAGAGCACAAACGACACCTTTCGCTGTACACAAAGTTTGGGGAATTTTCTGATCGAATCGTGCACGAATCTACGGGGCACAATAATTTAAAATGGGACAGGATCCAATCCAAATACAGAGTTGTTAACAATCCCCAAGATTTTCAACCGGATTGCGGACGAAAACGACGTCAGATTGACAGTGAGAAAAGGAATTGGGGGTAGGTGGGCTCACCAGGCAGGCAGCAGTCGCCGAGGCAGTTCCTCCCGCAGCCGGCGCGCGGCTTGTCGGCGTCGTCCTGGTAGTTGGACACGACGGTGGGCACCCTCTTGATGGTGAGCTTCATCTCCATGCCGGCGGGTGGGTGGGTCGGTGGGTTACTCTCGCGGTGAGAACTCGTCGGGGTCGGGGTTAGGATAAGGGGCTATTTGCTAAGGAAGGAAGGGGTGGGAGAGAGAGGAGCGGCTCAGAGGCTGCGGCCGCCGCCGGCGAGGAAGAGGAGATCGGACGGGCTTCCTCCGGCCGAGGGCAGCGCCCCGCGGCCGCCGTGCGGGGCGGGGCTGGCCGCGACGGCGGAGGCGATGATGGTCCCCGTGGGCTCCACCCGCGCAGCTGGGGGGCCGCGCCGGGGGGCTGCAACGGTAGCCGTGATGCCTACAACTCGGCCACGCCCCGAGGGGGAGGAGGAGGGGGCCGGCAGGCCGTTGCTGCTGGATCGGGGGCGGCGAGTGGGTCGCGGAATCTGCTGCGCCGAGGTCGGCCTGCGCCCTGTGGGATTCTCTTCTCCGGCGAGGCGAGGAGCGGTGGTGCGGTGCGTTGGGGGTTTGGTTTGGTTTGGGAGGAGAGGAGAGAAGGGGGTGGTGGCATTAAATAGGGGGGGAGGCGATTGCGGTGGCGGATTTGTGGCTGCTGTGGTGTGTGGATCGGAACGGAAACGGACGGCGGACACGGCCCGATCGATGGTCACGGCAAAGCAAAGCGCCAGATGGCCAGGCCCAGGGCCACGCTGCTATGCGTGCTCGCTCTCGCTGTGTTCGGTTTTTTCTCTCCCTTTGGGTGTGGTGGTTCACGTTTCGCTCGCGTACGGCGTGGTTCCTGGACCAGGAACACGTGCTGTCGACGGGCCCGTTTGTTTTCTTTTCTTTTCTTCTAAATAAATAAAAACACGCTATACGGACACAAACATTCAGATGGAACATAGTTGACACGCTACGTACACAAGCATTCAGATGAATATAATTCATAGAATATATACACACACATCACATTTTATTATAGGGTTAATTTGAACCGTGCCATTGCAAATGCCACGGTTTAGAGATCTGTCGTTGCTTGTTTGGATTAGTATCATTACAGTTCACTCTCTACCTCAACTATGCCATTTTTTTAACGGTTTCAATTATATAGGACCTATATATGTACACATATATATTTTCATAGTATCATCCAAAGTACCATTTTCTTCTTCTTTGGTTCCTTTCAGAGCCCACAATAATGGCAGCCCTAGAGGTTGCTTAGAAAACAATGGTGGTCCTAGGTTGTGGCGCACCACCATGGAGATAGGAAATGGCGACGCTAGGAGGAAGGAAAGTGTGAAGCGAATGGGACAGCTTGGTGGCCCCGAAGCCTCCATGCCTCGGCCTCGCTGGCACGCCTCAAACCATGCTTGTGCTCACAGCCCTCCCTCCCTGCTCATCACCACTCCTTGGTGTGCCATCCATGGACCCAGCCATACCGGCATCCACAACGCTCGTGGATCTGACCATGTCGTCATAGTAGAAGGTGGCCCCAACTCTCATGCCACGCCCACCCAACGAAGCCCACACGCATCGCCTCCTTGCCGTCATCTCCTTCGCCTGGTAGAGGAGGAGGTTTCTGCACCATGATGGCCATGGAAAGAAATATGAGGGAGAAACGAACAACATTACACACGAGACCACGTGTAAGTGAGAAAGAGAGGGGGAGTAACAAGGGCATGTTGGACCATACGAAAATTCTTCGGTGTACATACACCTACACCACCATGGCGATAGGAAACGACAACGCTAGGATGAGCGAAGGTGTGAAGCGAATGGGACAGCTCACTGGCGCAGTAGCCTCTCCATGCCTCGTTGGCACACCTCAAACCATGCTTGTACTCAGAGCCCTCCCTCCTTGCTCATGGCCACTTGGTGGTGCGCCGTCCATGGACCCATCCACACCGGCATCCACGGCGCCCGCGAATCTAACCATGTCGTCATAGCAGCAGGTGGCCCCAACCCTCATGCCACACCTACCCAACGAAGCCTGCACGCAGCGCCTCCTTGACGTCGTCTCCTCAGCATGGTAGAGGAGGTTTGTACACAACGAAGGCCATGGGATCGAAGAAATATGAGGGAGAAAGAAACAATATTACACATGGGACCACGTGTAAGTGAGACGAAGGAGGGGACTAACAAAGGGCATGTTGAACCATATGAAAATTCTGCAGTGTACATACATCTTCATGTGGGCCCAATGTTCTGGGTTGAAAATAGCACTATTGAGATAGAGAGGGGATTGCCAGATAGATAAATTGTAATGATATATCTCTAAATTAAACCTTTATTTTAGATCATATTTGGCACAATTCTGCTTCGCTAGTGAAAAATATTTTTCTTTTTGCTTTGACTCACAACTCATTATAAGCTAGTGAAGAAGTTGTGCTAAACGAGATCTTAAACAGTGGTAAGAAAAAGAAGAGAGGCTAAGG
>JAKNSH010067740.1:0-15526 GCA_027790015.1 Cymbopogon flexuosus
AAAAAAAAAAAAAAAAAAAAAAAAAAAGGAGGTTCCAAGCTGGATACAAGTGTATCCGAGCCAAAACTAGCTCATCACCGGCAACTCGCGCACGCTCATTGAAAACGCGGCTTTTAGTGCGTAGATACGTACGTACATGTGGGCAACTGGGCATGCATGCATACGTACAAAGGCACAGACAGCTAGCACCACGCAAGCAACCAAAACGGTGCTGACGGCGACCCTTGGCGACTTTATGCGCCCAACAGTGACGCGCGCCTCACACATCGTCGTCTTCCTCCCTTCACCACTTCACCTTCACCGGCCTTCACCTTCAACTCCGGCGATCATTACATTCACACCCATGCATGTCGGACCACGTAAACAAATTTATTTATATATATACTACTACTACTAGTAGCTTATTAGGCGAGGATTATTAATAGCGAGATGGAGAGGCGACGTCGTTGAGTGCGCGGCTGCATTGGGCTATTAGTTGTCACGCACACACGCCGGCGCAGTGGTCCCTCGATCCGGCCCTTCCTTTTCTGATTCTCTCCGGCCGCCGGCCGGCCGTCGGCTACGTACGATACGATACGAGCCCAGCGTATACGATACGAGCTAGGTGGGGGCGGCGGGACGACGACGTGCTGCTGGATTGGATATCTCCGGCGGGTGGCCGGCCGGCCGGGTGCCCTACCGACGGCGTCGCCGCGCGCTAGCTACCGATAGGCGATAGGCCGGGGGCGACCCGTGCCGTGCGGCGGTCTATTGTAGTTGTAGTGTAGCGTTGTGTGTGCGTGAGGACGTTCGTGTACGTACTGTTGCTTTCGGTCCGTGCGTGCTCCTCTGCTCCCACACTTTTCAGTACTACTGTAGTACTATGTACGTGTGGGTGCGGTGGACCATATCTCCGTCTAATCGCACTGACTTTTCGAGTACGAGTAAGTTACATATGGTCTACCGATTGAAATTCATCTGTAAATTGCACCTTGTTCTCTTTTAAAAAAAACTTGAAACTTGACACTGTAGTAATTTTATTTGTATTTGGCAGATATTGTCTAGTTATGGACTAATTAGGCTTAAAAAATTCGTCTCGCAAATTAGAGACAAATTGTGTAAGTAGTTATTTTTTTTAACTATATTTAGTGCTCCATACATACGGCCAAAGATTGATGTAATGGAGAGAGTGAAAAAATTTGAAATTTGGATGGAAAGAGAACAAGGCCTTGGTCACCTGCTATGCAGAATTACCGTGAGAAACTTAAGAAAAAAGTTATATATTTACAACTGAGGTGATACTTGAAAAAAAAATCTAAAGCTGCTTCATTCAGAGTTCAACAAGCAAAGAAAAGTCCACCCTTCTGTCTAGATTTAATTGCTAAATTAAAACGCTCAGTTTCTGACGTTTCAAAAAGTTGGAAAACAACTGCATTTCCCCTCAGACGGTAGACACCAAATGATGCAGCCTCACCACAGTAACCAGTGGCCTAATCATTGAAGGTAGTACAGCATTAGGGAGCTAAGGATGGACCCCAGGAGCAGGACCCCACAAAGATGCCTCCATTGTCAAACCAGCTTTTCCCGTGACCACACCGAGGCACCAATGGGCGGCCTGCAGATGGCCCCGTTCTTTTTCTCACCGGATGGCCTATTTTGTCTAAGCACGCCTTTAATAATTGTCATCCTCTTCTAAATGAATGGGATCCGAGACGCAAATTATGAATAAAATAAAAACAAATGTGAAAAAAATTGAAATAATGCACGTCCTTTCCGTCTAGATATTCCGCCGCTGATTCAGTCGTGCTTCCCTGTATACATGCATATGTAGCGAGAGGAAATAGAGTGCTCTTAGAAAATCGAGACAGTGAGTGATGGGCAAATTCATGAATGACCAAACACCTCACACTTAAAGGAATACATGCATACATTGTCAGAATT
This sequence comes from Cymbopogon flexuosus, assembly GCA_027790015.1. NCBI lineage: Eukaryota > Viridiplantae > Streptophyta > Magnoliopsida > Poales > Poaceae > Cymbopogon > Cymbopogon flexuosus. The sequence continues at coordinate 1,921 of JAKNSH010067740.1, forward strand.
ATGAGAAATCTTTTCATAACATAATTGTGTGGAGGGATGATCCTGACAGCACTGTAGTACTCAAATTTCCGGAGACAAACACGCGTCATATTTCTATTTTTTCGCTCTAGCTACTCAAAAGGCTATGAAAATGAGATGAAACCCGGAAAATCTTCACAAGAGAACAAAGGAAGCTTCTGAGCATCAAGGGAAAGCAGGGTTGTACAGATCACCATTTGATTATTAAATGTTCAATCAACGATAATCGATTCCGCTTGTTTAATCAGAACAGTATCCACAGGCACATGGGCACTATGAGGATGCCATTGCATCTTCCAATCATCGTGTCATGAATCAAGACACTTCTTTTAGCAGACAGCAGGCAAGGGAGGATAACAAATAAAATGCTAAGGGTTAGCCACCTCATTTGAGACTATTATACCCCTAGTGTTCTGTCTCCGAACCATGACATGATAATATGATATGGAGGTTTTCGCACCGGAACCATAAAAAAATCCTAACAACCAACATATATCTCTATATACTCTCCAGAGTTCAGACTAAGGTTTACTGAACATGTGCATTCTGCGGTTGCGGTTGCGCTTGGCGCGTCGGTGGCCAATGAAGAGAGCATACCACAGCCGATGCAATCATCTGTACAGATTACAGAAGGTCTGATTCTCTCGGCTGATTGCGAACATCTTCGGAGGTGCCAGCATGCTTTTTCTTTGGATTGGAGCAAAGATTTCTGATTGGAGCCTGGAGTTCCTAAAGAAAATTTGCTTCGCTGGCTGGTGGAGACAAAGAAAAGGAAGATGCTCTCTGTCCTGGAATGCAAAAATTTGATCCGGCCTCGCAATTATTGCTCCAGGTAAGAAGTGATCCAGAGTTTTCTCTGCGGAAACAAAAGATGATACTGGGGTCTGGTTCAACGTAGCATATAAGAGGAAGTACACAGACATATATATACTAGAAATCCTAGTATAGACGTTTTGATGAGAGTGAAAGTTTCCCAGTTGCCTACTTTCCCTGCATGGAATACATCTGACGCAGAGGTTGCGGGGGAAAAGTTCATAGCAGCAGTGACAGACTAGCTGCTCCAGGTCACATTCATTCACTACAAGAAAAAGAACATCAATCCTTTTCCGAATCATGTAACCTTGACAAACCTCTTTCACTTAACTGACTTGAGTACAAAGTAACAATACTTCTTGATATAGGAAGGACGAACCATCGGGAGTTCCTTATAATAGTTTATGGTAATGACTTCGCAGTAATAGCATATCAGGGACAGGTAAAGGTACAGGTGCTGAAGCCCACCGACGGTTGAAGGGACATAGACTCTAGGGGCTGGGGCTGATAAGACATAAGGACACACACGCTTACAGAGAAGCAAGGGAAAGGCTAAGAGCCTAGGCTCCCGCAACCACCAGCTTTAAAAGAAGGGGTGCAATTGAGGAGGGAGGTCTGCAAAGAAAAAGAAGAGTGCCCTTAAGCCTACCGGTGCCTTCCTCCAAATCCTGAAATCAGTAGCCACTAGTTGCTGCCGTTCTCCCACAAGCTCCACTCTATCACACGCCACTGTAGGAGCCCATATCATCCACAATCATCCCACACTAGAGCCATAAATCGTTGAGAGGGCTTCTTACCTGTGAAGAATTCTGTGCTGCTCAAGCTGTGGGCTGTGCAGATTGCAGAGCTCAGCTTCAGTTGGAGCATTGCTTTCAATGGGGAGGCACTCCTGCTGTTACAAGCAGAAGCTGAGGAAGGGGCTCTGGTCTCCTGAGGAAGATGAGAAGCTCATGAACCACATAACCAAGCACGGGCATGGCTGCTGGAGCACTGTCCCGAAGCTTGCAGGTACACTTTATTCTATCTTCTCAATTATCCATTTCCACTGTTTCCGGTTCCTCTCCAAGACCACTTCTTTCTCTCATTCTTCTCAACTCATACCTGCTCAATTAATGATGGCAGGGCTTCAGAGGTGTGGCAAGAGCTGCAGGCTGAGGTGGATAAATTACCTGAGGCCTGACCTTAAAAGAGGTGCATTCTCTCAGGAGGAGGAAGACCTTATCATTGAACTTCATGCTGTACTGGGAAACAGGTAAAGTCAAGCCCAAACCACAGACAGAATTTTGCACCAATTGCTTTCAAGCAAGCTTAATTTTACTATGCCTTTTTCACATCAATGAACAGGTGGTCTCAGATCGCAACAAGGTTACCTGGAAGAACTGATAACGAGATTAAGAATCTCTGGAACTCAAGCATCAAGAAGAAGCTCCGGCAGAAAGGCATCGACCCCAACACCCACAAGCCCCTTGCCGAGGTTGAACACAGCAAAGCAGCTCCAACAATCAGTACTGAGAGAACCTCTGAGTCCAGTGATGTTGACCCTTCAAGTGGTGGTGCACTTGGCAACTTGAGCCATCTTCTCAGCGAGACAGCACAATCACCAGACCTGCTGCCAGTGCTCGGTAAGCATCGCAAGGAAACTACTAGCTTGGCACATCTAAGGGTGCCCCCGAAGGAGTTATTCCTGGACCAGCTTGTTTCTGGTCATGAAAACCTCACTAGCTGCCGCTCAACAGGTCCAATTCCAAATTTCCCTTTCCAGCAGTTGATGTGCTACAACAATGAATTTGGCAACAAGAATAGTGGTAGTAACAATTCACTCTGGTTTAACCAGAATGAGTCAAGTAGCAGCACCATTTCCACTGTGATGCCACCAGTTTCACCATCAACTCTCTCAACATCAACAGGGCTCAATAGGTCACCAGACAATCCACACTCAGGAGGCACTGGCATTCAGAGTACCCAATTCTACTGGGACAGTGCTAATCCTAGCAGCAGCAGCAGTAGAGGAAGCAGTGGAAGCAACGGCTTGGGATTTGAGCTGCAAAGCACAAGCTCACTTCTGGAGAGTAGTGTTTTTCCATGGACAGAATTAACACCCGATAAAAATAGCCAAGTTCACCTTGAGGAAGAACTCAAGTGGCCCGAATTGCTCCATGGAACATTCACAGACACACCTGCAACCATGCAGAATCTGAGCCAGTCACTGTACGAAGATGTTATCAAAGCTGAGAGCCAATTCAACATAGAGGGCCTCTGTGCAGCCTGGTCTCAAAATCTGCAGCCACAGCAACATCTGCAGGTAGTATCAGATTTGTATGACAAGGATTTGCAGAGAATGTCCTTGTCTTTTGAGAATATCTAGGCAACATGTTTCAGCATGGAGGGAACAGAGAAATAGCAGAAAGCTGAGCTAATGAAGCCTAGAAAACACAATATTTCTTCACAGATTTATTTGAACACTATGTGGAGGTGTTTTCCGTAGGTACATTCTTCTGATGAAACAGATATCAATACTGATAACTGTTCATCAGTAAAAGATACTGCAGTACATGAAAAGAAAAAAATGAATTTATATTACAGCATAATGTATAGACTAGAGAAAGTACATCCTAGGAGTTTACCTTCTTTCATTTAAAAGTTGATGTCTTTATCTGTACATGCATGTAGCTCGAATTTTTTGTATACGTGAGTCACGGTTGATCTTTTTCTATAAAATAAATGAGGCAAGAATGTGGAATACTCTGTCGGTAGCTCCTGGGAACCATACAAGAAATTTCAGATTTTTTTTTCAGCTGTTAAGAGATGCAAATTAATTGTTGAAGATGCGCTTTTATTCTTTCAATTTCTTTCTTTACAGAAATTCTAGGATGAATCATTTGCATATTCATGGGCAAGGCTAAAGTTATATTAACCTTAGTGCTACTTTTCATTTGCCTTTTTCTATTCTTTGTCCACCTTTTTCTAAAGAGAATCTCAAGCTAGCTGATCACTTTCTGATTGAAAATACATAGTGGAAAATGACTGCTTGGTTTCGCTCTTTTGGAGTCAAGTCCTCAAGCGTGAAACACATATAAAGATTAAAGAAAATGAGGAATTTTCTTGCATGAGCTGCCCAACAAAGTAGATGAAGAGAATAGGATAACCGTTACTCATACAGGTGTGTCTTCTTAAACCAGAAGGTCTGCAGGGAGCAGAATGAGTTTAGAATCAATGCGACAATTTCCATAGTGTTTCAACAACTTATGAAGAAAAGCTAGCAGCTGCTTGTTAACAAAGAAAAGAGGAACGGAATCAGATAGTCAGGATTTTAATTGCACTTTTTGCATAAAAAAATGTGGTTTTGAGGTCACTTACTTTCTTTTCCCAGCCTTAACTAAGGTGCTGTACATTCATCTCTATCACTAACTCATTGCAGCTCTCCTACCTGTTTAGAGGATTTGTAGGCCAAGTGCTTGTGGGGGTCGCGACTGCCTCTCTGCCCTCGCGGTGCGGAGGAGGGAGAGGAGGTGAGGGCTTACCACAGTAAATGCAAGGTTGCACCCCCCCAACAGTGCTGAAATGATTATTTAATGCCCAAGAGGGCTAGGTATTTAGTGTATCTTACATAATCTGTACTTCGTCATATAAAATGCAAACTTTACACTAGGTACTAGTTAAATAATGCAAATGTGGTGACAATACCTAGTTAAGAAACAAAAAAGGCATATTAAAGCCCACTCAAGTTAGAAAGGGATGGGTAATGATGATGCTTTGACCAGCATTGGCAAAGATCATTCTATAATCTGGTTTAGGCCCCTTTGGAATGCAGGATTTATCCTGTTTCCTGTACTTTTCCTCTATAAATGAACTGATTCTTGTAAGGTTCCTGTGAAAGTTCTGTGTTACAATGAGGCCTTACTAGGCTTAACTTGATTGCATGTATCTAGACCAAGGCAAGAGAATATTAGTGATGTTTTATTTTTCATCATATTGTAACTGTTGCTAGCCGGTTTCAATCCTCAGCTTAGCATCGATGTTAGAGGATTCTTTAACATGCCACAAACAAATAAAGTTTTGTTTTCTCAAAATAACATAAAGTAACCTAGCAAAATAGGCACCCAAATTCACCTCACAAGAACTTGAACCTAAGTGGTCTGGACATACATCAACACCCTAAAAAATCACTATATTCTGGCAAGGAGTTTGTGTAGTGCAAAATTTTGACAATCAAAGATGAACATCTAGTCACATGGGAATGTGTACTTAAATTTCTGTTTTTTTTAGTATACTTAAATTTCTGTTTTTATGATGTACCTCCATAATGTGATGGTAAAGGTGAGGCTGCTTCTGATATTATCTCTTTGCGTGCATCTGCATGTTTAGAAAAAGGATTGTCAGTGCGAGGGAAAAATTGAATGAAAGAAAATTGTGGAAATGGAAGAAATTCAGGAAACCATAACCATGGAAACATTATGTAGTGCTGCACCCAACATCACAGGTTACACATTATATAACATTTACACAGCAAATATTTAACTTCAAATAGAGAACAAAGTTTAGGTGCTATCAGGTGGTGCAAATCCAGTGGGTAGACAGTTTCTAAATATAGTCTTGATAGCCAATAACCAAAAAAAATCCATGTAATTCAAAAAGAAATATAGCTTCTTAATTGAAAATAATCCAATGCTTGCATGAGAGATTAACTTGGCTCACAGACATTTCTGATTTTCGTGACAAGACACTCAATTGACACATCACTGTGACAAGACTACAGAGTTAGACAGGATTAGCAAGAAATAACAAAGCATAAATTGAAATGGTTGTCTTCTACCTTCATGCGCAGTTGTGTCTAAGAATTTCTTCAGTCTTTTCTTTTTACATGAGCATGAAAATGGAATCATGGGAGCATGAGACAGCGGAATCATTTCTTGTTTTCTAGAATTTAGAAAGTTATCATTGCCCAGAACAGAACAGCTACACACTAGAGGATGCAGTTTAACCCCTGTACAACAACTGCCGTTTTGACTCTGACAGTGAGTATAGATAATCACATGAACTGATAGTGTTCAGATATTGCTTAATGCAAGTATCAGTAGCCTCAATACACATGGAAATAGATTAGGAAAATGAACATAAAACTAAATTTAGTTTTTAGCGATCTTTTTATAACTTTAAATAGTAGAGTAGTATTCAGATGCCAGTGTGAAGTCACGAATGCATGCCAACTGGAGCAACGGGAGTTAATTGTTGATCATAGTTCGGTAAACAGGTAAATAGAGAGAAAAAATCTAAGAAGCCAAACATCAGCGTTGACACTGTCCAGTAAATGTGTCATGAGTAGAATCATATGAAGAAAAAAATAAAAAGAGCTAAAAGCAAGCTCATGTCAGGAACAGTAGCAAATGTCTGTTGGCAGTATAGCACTCTGCTTATGAAAAGAGATATAGCTGAACAGGTACGAACAACCAATGAAAACAAGTGACAGCTAACACATGGCACCCATTATTGCCTTCGATAGAACAGGACTAACAAATAACAAAAGAAATGCTGATAATATCACCTCAAGGCAAATGATGCTTTTGTAATGGGCTTGAGCTTGCCCAAAATGGCTCCAACACCTTTGTGCTCTGCATGTTGGCCTTTTCGCAATGGAATGGTTCAAGTGGGTACCATGCCCCATGTATTTCATTGGGAAAAAAGGATGTGAATGATATAACAAATGAAATTATAGAAACAAATATTGGGAGACTAAACAAATCTCCAGCGAATCATTACTTGAAACTTGAAGTTTCATAATACTACAGGAACCTGACTTCATCTATACAAATTTTACAATTTCTCTTCTGCAATGATTTAATTCTAAATTTGTATGTATACGATGATTCTAAAGTGCTGTATTTTAACTTGCTCTGTAAAAGTCTAATGTTTACATTTGTGTCAAAACACAACAGGCAACAGCTCAGCTAAAAAGCAATTTGTTAGTCATCTTCAAACTTTCAAGAGTTTTCCATAAGAGATTCTGTACAATTAAGGATTCCAAGTTTAATGGTAAGCAATTATGAATCTGAAAATGCGCAACCCTTGTACATGCAAATTTCAGCTGGATAGAATGTTTCGATGTATCTTTTTTTTTCCCCCATTTCAGCAAGGGATTGATCCCTGTTTAGTCATGTAGATTCCCCTTCACATTCAGCTATATCTATATATATAGAAACAAACTCTTCAACTTAATTCAATGTGACAGTGTGAGTTAATATACAATCCATTTTTTTACAAAAAAAAAAGACATAAAACACATCAATGTGATCATAATCAGCATTGAAAAAAATTCAGGAACCAATGTAATGACTTTCTTGAGGTGGTTTCAATGGCCTGTTAACCAAACCTCCCAATACAAAAGACAGGGCTTGTTTGGTAGAGCTCCACACCCTCCTGATTCTTAGCTCTAGTTTCTTGATTATGCGGTGGAGTGATTCTAGTTGATTATGATGGAGGAGCAGGATGAGGAGACATCCTGGAATGATTTTGGTGGAGATTGAATAGGGAGCAGTGATGATAGGGGAGGGAACTTAGCTTTATTAATCTTGGCTAAACCTAGAACAATGGCAGCAGTAGAGCCTGACCACCCTAGGAGGCTCTGGTCATGAAAACTATGACCCATGTTTAGCCACTAGCAGCTGCTGGCACCTTCTTCTTCTTCCTGATGAACTGCTTTCCAATGAAAGCGTCCGCAACAAGTGATGAGCGGGGTCTTTCAGACCCCAGTGTAAATGGGGAAGTGATTCTTGTCTGCTCCACATTGATGGCCAAGGCGACAGACAATTGATGAGTTCACCAGAAATGACAGAAAGGCCCAGGAAGCCTAGGCAAATATTTGCCATGGTCGGAGTAGATCCAGACTGATCTCATTCTTTACATCGAAATGTGGTTTCAGCAGGTTGTCAACCAAACATATTCTGAATACAGAAGTCGTGATTGTGTTGAAAAACGACTGAATCCCGACTGTTTCAGAACTGATAGAGAACACAGACTCAAAGCCAAACCGAGTTGTACAAAAGCCAGCAATTCATATAGTATATGCTTTACTTTTTGGTGATAGGTTCCACCCAGCTACCCTAATTCATTTGGGGGCAGGTGCACAGTCATTTGGTCCGTGAGCACCAGAAAAGCTAACACCGAACTACCAAAGAAGAGGTAAATTTTCTTCTGAAACCCAAACTTGAGGCTACTGAGTACTGACTGTTGCCCAAGTGATTAGCTCAGAAGGTGAAGCGCACTAAATAGCGGCCGGCGATTGAAATGGCAGCGGGGGGGTGGGGTGATTCTGGAGAAGTCTCCATCCATTACAGTTGCATCATGGGTTCAGGGTTTTGGCTGCAATGCGGAATGCGGGGAGCGGGGGGAAAGGGAGAGAGCACTCACCTCCTTGGCCGGCGCTGGCAGGTCGGAGCCGAAGCCAAACTGGCGGGGACCGCGGAGAAGAACAAGGACGAAGAGGCCATGGTTGAGGAAGGGCGGCGGGACACGGTGGTTCGTCGCGGCGCTGCCGGCGCCGGTGTAGCCGTGGTGCCGAGCGGATCCTAGCACTCAAGCAAAGCCCACGCCAGATTGAGTTGGCCCTAGAACTGGCTGGGCTGGGCTGGGCCGCACCGAACCGACGCGACCAATGATTTGGGCTGATTTCCGTTCCTGCCAGTGGCGCTTTGATCTCAAGAGCAGCTAGCAGCTAAATCATCATAGTTATATTAGATAGATAAACAAAATCCACTCAAAAAATTAGAGAAACAAATATTGTACGTTTGATGCAGAATCATTAGCATATCCAGCCATAATTTTGTGGCTCAAGCTATAAGGGCGGCCTGCGACTATTTTGTGATTAAAAAGTAGAGGTCGGCCAGCATAATTCTGGCATTAAATAGTTTTGAAATTTTCTCGAGCAGGCCGATAACCGTTCCGTTCGTTCCCACGTAGCACTTGGTGCTTTCAACTGATTCGCAGATCAGAAAAGCAAGCCCAACGTACATAGATTGAGAGATCACTTCCATTTAGATTTAGACCATCGATCGATCCTCGAGAATTATTGAAGCCATTTTTCAATGTACGGCATTCATGCGTCGCATTTCCGATAGAAGATGACGGCGTTTATAAAAGGAAAAATATACACCATGAGACTATTTCCTTCCTGGGATATAGAACTTGGTGCTGCACCACGTACATTTTTATTGGCAGCTGGAAACAGGCAAGGAGAGGCTACAAACGGGGAAATGCCGCCGCCCGCCGCATGAGAAGATATGGTATAGAAACAGCAGTGGCTCACTCCTTGTCCATGTGTCGGCGGTCGGACCGTCGTCGGTACATATTATCCATCAAACATCAAAGAGCTGAAGCAGCAGATCGATACGACGGCACGTTGGCTCCTTCGATTCGATCTTCATCAGCAGCTTCGCGCTACTGATGAAGCTCATCACACACGGTCACCGGCTCACCGCCCTTTGAATTAATCGTGTGATAAATAACCAGTAGTACAACGACTACATTAATCGTGAGAAGAAAGGCACGAGGACTAAACGCACACGTGCCGAGTAGTACTACCAGCAATGCTAGGTTAGCAATGCTCCACATCGCAGGGAATAATAATTAGAGGCTAAAACAACGTACTACGCTCGAGAGCACACTCAGCAACTATCGTTGAAACACCAAGGCCTGCTTCGCATCGCAGAAAGAAAAAAGAAAAGAAAAGAAACACCAAGGCCTAACTAACTTCTCCATGTAATTATGGAGTACTCCTGCTGACAAATCTTTTCAGAACCTAATTAATTCCAGGTGGCCCAAGCTTGGAATTGGAACCGAAGCCAGCCTTCGCTTTTGCCGCTGGGCGCGTCCACGCGGCAGGCGCCGACCGTGCCCTGCAGCCGGGGGCCTCCGCCCCACAGCCGCATTGACCTGGCCGAGTCCTGGGCGGCGCCACCTGTCTCGGCTGGGCCCAGCTGCCGGCCTCCGACAGGGACCTCTGTCCGTTTGGCGCGCCCGTCGTCGGGCCACGTCGGCAAAGACAACCGGGCTGGCGCTTCAGACGTTGAAAGCGCTGCACGTACAGCCTCTGTTCCATCACCAATACTACTGTACATGTACACTTGGACGAAGGCAATGTTTGGAACGAGGGGCTTATTTAATTCCCTCCCATTCTAAAATTAGCATTATGCAAAAAAAAAAGATTCTCGTCACATCGAAATGCCGGCATATGCACAGAGTACTAAATGTAGATGAAATAAAAAAACTAATGGTATAGTTTAGTTGTACTTTGCGAGACGAATATTTTTGAACCTAATTAGTCAATGTTTGGACAATTTTTACCAAATACAAACGAAATGCTACAATGGCGCTACAATGTTTTTTTTCATAACTTTGTACATCCAAAATTTAGGAACTAAACAAGGCCGAGATTTTTTTCCATCCTCTGTTTTTATGTGAAATTAACTGATGGGAGATGTTTCTATGAGATTTGCGCGTTCCAAACGGACCCTAATCAGGGTGATTCAATATTTCAGTGGTATTTCAGGCCTTTATATTTTTTTTTATGTTTTATTACTTTTCTTTCCTCAGCTGCAAGGAAACAAATTTTACTAGTGCAGACACGAAGGTCGTCGAGGGGGACACCCAAACACATGTTCTATCTTGCCATGTTCCATTGGTTACTAAAACAGGGGAGACTAGCAAATCTGTGTCCTAGTACAAACTTTTTTTTAAGCATGTCTAAGCGCGTTTTTTTATTAAGCATAAAGAGTTTTTTTTACACCCTAGCTAGGTAACCAGGGTTTACCGGAGACACACCGCGAACCGAAGCGAAACGAGGCGATTACATCATAAACTAAATTGCTGACAACGAGAAAACAGGGCCCTACGGCTGTTCAGCTGCTGACAACAGTCGAAGCCCCTTGTAACCAGCTGAACACTAGGCGTCTAGCTTCGCTTGAATGTCCTCGGCGAGGCGCACCGCCGTTCTTCCAATACCCTGAAGGGTCCTCGCATTGTGCTCTTTCCAAAGATTCCAGACCATGAGGAAGAATAGAGAGCCGCCCCCCCCCCCCCCAAGACTTAGGAACCACCTTCCTTGCCTAAAGCCGCCAATCAATTACCGGCTGCTCAGCGATGCCGATGCCCGAAAGGTGCACCCTGCGCAGAATGATGCTCCACACCTCGCGGCTAAACACACATGAGCACAATGTGGTCCATGGTACAAACTTGCCATATTATTATTTTTTTGACAAGTCAACTTGCCAGAATTAATATCGTGAGGCATGAGGAAATGTGGTTAATGGCTTAAGCTACAGAAATGTAATAGGTAGAACAAAAGGAATAGGTTTAGCGTAATTGAGGTAACTTGTGCCAAGGCACACAGTGGGGAAGCTAGAGCAAACTTGAGGATTTTGCATTTGCCTCGTGGATACATAGATTTGTACTATATGGATGAATATATGGTGAAATTTTAGAAAAATCTATTGTTTTCACAAAATTTGGGTGGTGCATTTGCACCCACAGTCATATATGTAGCTTCGCCCCTAGCTAGGCACAAGAGATCCAACACATCTTTGCAGTGATTTTTGTACCGTACGTATAAAGTAGACAGCATTTTCCAAAAAACAAAAAGGTAGGCAGCAAGTTTGTCCCTCCGTTTCAAAGTCCAATTAACTTCAACTTGTTTTAGGTCGAACTTCTTTAATTTAGCTTAGACTCTTTGAGCATGTTTATATAAAAAAATATTACACCAACATTTATAACATTATTTTGTTCACTATATTCTTCATATTGTATTTATTTGAACTTTTACTCCCGTCATCCCAAAATAATTGCACATCTCATACTTCGAGTCAACAAATTCGAGATTTGACCAAATGTACACAAAAAATATTAATTTTATAATCCCAACAAACATCATTATATTAGATGAATCTTATATCATATATTCTTATAGTAAACCTACTTAAAGATACAAATGTTAATGTTATTTTTTTTAAAATATAATGAAACTTAAATATTTGACTACACGAAATGTGGAATGTACATTTATTTTTGGATGGTGGGGGTAGATGTTAATGTGTTTTTTTTTTCAAAAAGAAATTGGTCAACCAGATATTTGACTTAGAGACAAATAATTTTTTTTGAAAGGTGAAAAATAAAAAGTGAATTAGCTAGTAGTAATATAATTTAGGTTTACATATGAAGAACGATGCATAACTCATGTGTTATGGGGTGCAACTCTGCAAACCACAATCCATAACGAAAAATCCTTCACTACTTTGAACTGTTCACAATTGGTATATCACGGCTCATGTGTAAGCAGAAATGCAGAAGCAAGTTTTCCACACCGACATGGAACATATAGATTTTTTTTTTTCATGACGAGGCCGATTTCATCGTTCTTTACAACGTTAGGATGATGGGTTTGGAGAACGACCCCCCACAGCACATAGACTGGTCCAGCATGGCATGCTGCCGACGTGCAGTACGTGGTCTGACTCTTTTTACGACACACATTTATTTGCTTCATGAAAATGGCTTTGCCTGAAGCTCGATCTAATTTCCATTACGATTGTAGCGGAAACACAAAGTTTCTTCAGAACAAGACTCGAGGAAAAAGAAGCAAGCAGTGTACCTAACTTGATTCAAACCATAAGATCAGAATTTACTACGATCCTACTTAACCTGCGTAACATTTGACTGTTGCCCCGAAGATCCCAAAAAAGGTTTACAAAACTGCTATAATTTTCTCGGGTTAACGACAAACTGATAATTTTTCTTTGTTTTTCTTTAGTAGGACAACCTAAATACAATACAGGTTGAATTCTTCAGTCCATTCCGAGCTTGGAATTCCAGCCAATATATAAGCCCATCCGGCAGGCAGCCACTCTCTGCCCTCAGTTGCTTTCCTCCACCAACAAACTCAGCAACCAAACAAAAACGTTAGTCTTGTAACTACACAGTCGTTTTACTCCGCAAGTCTTCTCTTGGCTGCTTCTTGCCCAGCTTGCTCTCTAGCTAGCTCGTTTCATCTATCACACAGGTCAGGTTGCTCCGATCCGCTCGGAACGAATGGCCTCCCCGTCGACAGAAGCGCCGCCTCCCCCGACCCTCCGAGACGTCATCGCTCACGATGACGACGACGACTACGACGACCACTTCATCATCGCCAAGGAGGAAGAGGACGAGGAGGAGGAGGAGTGGGACATGAGCAAGCGCATGTCGCGCCTGTCCATGGAAGGTTCCGACGGCGGGGACGCCGACGACGAGGACGGCGGCGACGCCGATGAGGAAGACGAAGAGGACGACGAGTTCGAGGTGCGGTCGGACGTCAACGCCGCCGCCACCACGTACCTCCCGTGGCCTCCGTACGACGAGCCGCTGCGGAGGGCCCCGTCGTCGTCGGCGTCGCTCCCTGGCACGCCGGACCGCGGCGGCGCGCAGGCAGCAGCGCAGTCGCCGACGTGGCCCGGGCCGAGTGCCAAGGAGTACGCGAGCGAGACGGAGGCGCGGTGGCCGCCCGACGCCGACGGGCGCGGCGGGCGGCGGCACCGGCAGCACCACCGGCGGGCGCGGATGGCGCGGGAGGTGTGGCTGGAGCGCGCGTGGCGGATGCGCAAGCAGATGCGGGAGGACGTGCCCGTGGTGGTCCTCGGCGGCGAATCCCCTGCGAGCCGCGCCCTGGACCTGGAGGAGGTCCGCGCGTGCCGCGACCTGGGCCTGGACCTCCCCTGCGACTGGACCGTGGAGATCCCCTGCTACGCGCTCTCCGGCG
>JAKNSH010068084.1:0-10924 GCA_027790015.1 Cymbopogon flexuosus
AAAAAAAAAAAAAAAAAAAAAAAAAAAAACGAGTGTCGGCACACATATATGTACACATGTGCGCAAAAGCACAACAGGTGATGCATACAACATTTTGGAAAGTGTAAGTTGGGGCAGTAAATTGAGTTAATCCGCCGTAAATTTCCTATCTGTAGTTGGCCAGCTTTACAAGATATCAAAAAAATATTCACATGGACAGTGGTAACAACAATCTCCTCTCTCTTTTCCTCTTCAGCCTTCTATGCCTAGAGATTTTGAGACTTACTGGAAGAAGGATTCCGAAAATTACAAACATGGCTGAAAGTCTGAACCATTTCAAGTAAAGGGCAACATAGCAGGACACCATGAGAAAACAAAACAAGACCGCATAGATGAGAGCAACCTTGAGATCTCTCCTGTGAAAAAGAAAAGGACAAAAGAATTTCAGTAACACTAATTAAAAGCTGACTAAATGCAAGAGCAATTACACTGGCTCCACAGCTCAGGCACAAACAGGATTAAAACAACCAACATTAATAGCTTTTGCACTAACCAAAACATCAGTTAGGACTTACAAATTTGCAAATACATTAGGTCATTCACAAAGAGTTATATCAAGGATTTTATAGGAAATACTAAATCTTATTGATGTTAAGTATACTCTATCATTAACCATCATCTTTCCATTACATTTGCAGTTTTTGCACATTTCGGGACAGCTGATCCAAATTGATGTTTAAAAGATGCCATGTTTATAAAATGCCATGGAGTTAGATATAACCGCAGAATTAAACATATTCTTCACTGCGATATAAATATAATCACTTGGCACTACATTTTTTTTTCTTTAACACACAGTCTTGGCACTACATCGGAAGCAGATCTATCATTCTACATCTAAAAAAAGAGCTAAGTTCAGACATTGTTTCGGAAGCTACCAAATGCAACAAGGTTCAGGACAGGGAAGCTCTACATGTACTCCTTTGTTATAATAAAAAAAATAAACTCATCATCAACAAAATAAGCTAACTCTGCTAGCTATAAGGATCAATGCAGTAGTGACTTGTGGGCATCAATGCAGTAGTAACCAGACTCTTCTACAAAGAATGCTAGCGTGCTGCAAAAGTTGTAGAAAGGCTGAAAGGGATACATGAAGATGATTCTCCAACTAACAGGCTTAGCATATATTAGAGCTGGTAAGGAAATTCGGTTGTGGGACATTGAACATGGTATTGGCCAGTTGACACCCCAAAATACCACTATGAAATCATGTTCATTTGCCGTAAGACACCACATATTATTTTAATAATTTCAGATGCAAGGAGCGAAAGATATGGAAAAAAGGTCCTTTCTTGCTCTTGTCTTCATCATATTTGTCTTGCTGTTCTGATGCTATTGTGGATGGCGCCAGCAGCCTTCGCTCCATCTCACCCGCTGCCTTGAGAAACTGCACCACACCCTGCCCATCAATCTTCCTTGGGTTGGAGATGAGCTGCCGATGTAGTTCACATTGGCCAAGGCACAGCTTGTGGCAGCTTACACGAACCAAACTCCCTAACTGGTGTGGTGGCTCCTCAGGGCTCATGTTCATGATGCGGCTGGTCACTAGGTAGTACAACACCAGCACCCTCAACAAGCCGTTGTGCATTGAGGCCACCATGGCGTCCTGGTCTCCGCTGGATACAGCGGTCAGGGAGAACACCTAGATGAAGTTGACTTAGAACTGCACTGCCCCATAGGCTGATTTGAAATATAAAAACAAGTGGGTTGACAATTTTGCGTGAGATTAGTGGAGCTCACATCACCAGTTGTTTTCCAAATTCCAAATAATTTCTGAACTTGCAGCTGCAGCTCATAAATGTTACGCTCCTACTCAAGCTATTTACTAACGATTGGACCTGAGAAAACAACTCAGCTTGATGCTTGTTTCATCAATTTTTAGTTCAAAGATTAGACAGAGTCTAGCGCCGAGAACATCAAAAGATGCAAATCCACACAAATGTAAGAAATTGTGTTAAAGCTGATCATATGATGTTACTCAGGTTGACATGAATTGGCTTTTACTACTAGGGCTCTTGTGTTCTTAACTTCTTACCCTGCTTTGAAGTCTAATTTTGATTTTGCCTTCATTTATTTAACTTTGCAATTTTGCCCCGGCTTTTTTTAAAAAAAAAAATGACGACAGAGACCCATATTCCATCTAGAATTTTGTCCGTTTAGCAAAAAAAGAGAGAAAAAAAAAGACTAGTTGTCCCATGTGAATTTGCCCCTAGGTTTTTTTAGTATTATTTGATAATCTATTTTGACATCAAACATTTGGCCAGCATTTTGAAAGAACTTTTACAGCAAAATTTGCAAATATTTCAAATCTAAGCAAACCTTTACAAGTAGCACATGCTTATTAACAATCAGCAGAAATCTGGAGGCTTAGGATAAGGTCAGGGGTTAGTATCGCCTTTTAACCTTTTTTATTATTTATTTTTCTTCAATTCATTCATGTGGCCTTTAGCTAACAGAGTCTAAACAGGGGAGATTGGTGGCTTCGGATTAAAAAAAAAACGAGAGTAAAATAACAATGTTGAAAAACAAGGGTAAAATCATAATTGGCCTTCACAGTTGGGGCAAGAACACCAATCTCCTTCTACTTTAAGTTAAAAATATATGAAGTAGATTTTGCTGGCCTTGCTACCCTGTATGCTCAGAGTTCAGAAATGAAGGGCAGAACAAGGTGATAGAAAGAGATATGACTTCTGTGTATAATCAAGAACATAGAAGACATGTTATCAACTTGTCGTGCAGGGCTACCGGTAGGCCAGTACCAAGGGAGGAAGAAGAAGGTGCCGCCTGGGCTCCGGCAAGTGAGACCCAGCAGTTATAGCCGAGGCTTAGATAAGCCCCACTTGTTCCTGTATACCTTGGATTTGTTTCCCCCTTTGACGCTAGTTTTCATATTATATGTTGTAACATGTAAGACCCACTGAAATGTGCCCAGGACATGGATTTGTTACTTCCATTTTTGGGGATACTCAGGAGTGAGCCGAATCTTTTCTAAACTACAGGTTGCGTGATTGTGCTAAGTTCAATTGAAAATAAACACAAAAAGTCAAAAACAGATAAAAAAATACAATAGGAAAGCCTTTTAGTCCCAACCAAGTTGGTGTAGGTTTGATTAAGAAAACATAATCCAAAATTGATTAACCACTGCTCGCTCTATTCCAAAATGTTGGTCGCCTTTTTAGTTTTGTCCTGAATCAAACCTCTCTAACTTTGACCATGTTTACAGAAAATGAACCAACATCTACAATATAAAGTTAGTTTCACTGAATCCACAATGAAATATGTCTTGATATTTCATTTATTTGTTATCATATGTGTTACTATATTTTTCTATAAACTTGGTCAAAGTCAGAAAAGTTTGACTTGGTGAAAAATTAAAATGGCCTATATTTTGGAACGGATTTTGTACATATTTACTAAGAGAACTCAAGTAGGGGGAGAAAACATTGTTCTAGCTTTGCTCTTAAAGGGAATTATACTACTAACAGGACATTTTCCTTGGTCTTTCTTCACATGTTCATATGTCCTGTGCTGAGTTCCATTTCCTTTCTGTCAAAATGAAAAATGATGCGCCTTTATTCTTTTTAGTTCCCATTATTTGACAGTTGAAACAGCATTAGAAACCTTATTCATTTGACCAGACGTGAAGAAGTGAGGAACCCTCAACCCTCCTGTTTTCCATTTACTAGGATCTGTGTGGGCATGACATTGGTGTTTTTCCATTCAACCTAGGTGGCATCATGGTTGCTTATATCTAGCAAGATCATAGACTTAGCGTAGCTTACCATAACTTGTTATCCATGCATGGAGAAGGGACTTGCGGAACGGCACAACAGGAAGGTTTCAAACTGACAAATACTGTCACATTGCAGGAACAGAGAAGTTTTGCCCCTTCCAAAAAATATTGGGTACAGCAATGGCCTTGAAATGCTTGAAATGATTCAAGTTTCCAACATGGTATCCTATGCCATCTTAGAAAATCCTCTGTTACATTAACTTCAAAAGGATAGGGATTATTAGTTCTATCCTATACAGGGATACAAACACAGTATATATTATGGGTCTATGGATCTAATTGATGAAGCAGTCCAAGTCAGCTCGGGGGAAATTGAGTGCCCAACCTGTGATCAACAGGCTTGGCGCAGCTTAATCCAGGAGCTTTGGTCAGACAAGCTAATCGGCTGGCTTAAATAGCCTTAGCGCCGTACCTGCCTACTTGAATCAATATCAGCTGGCTCAGTTGGAATACAACAAGGAGCGAGCCTGAAAAGAGTTCTTCCCAAAAGGTGGTGGCGGTGTCTATTTTGTTCCTAATTCTTCTTAGGTTCGAGAATTCATTTCTTCAGCAACTGAAGAAGCTATCAAAAAAAGCACATGGTTTAACAGTATTCAAGTTAGTGAGTGTTGCACTCAAGAAACAATTCATATGTGGACCCAAATGCCAACCAAGCACAGCAGGTATTGTATTGTCTTAACGCACAGTAACCCTGTCTTTTATCTTATACCCACATAGCATGCTCCCAGCTAGCAATCTAACATGACAAAGAGATTAATAGTAGTATTTAGAGAGAGAAATACATGGCATCGCTTCTCAACGATTCAGATCTTCAGAAGAAAATTTTCAGTAACCCCCAAAATATAGGTCTTTTAGTAGTAACATTTTGCACGATATTATGCCTGCAAGTGACCATCTTCTGTCTCTCCAATTAAGCCACGGAAAATTGATTAGTTTTCTATGTTTGTTTCTGAAGTATAATTCTCCAACTACTCAAATCCATCCCGTGCATCTCTGTCCTTTCCTGCGTCCCCAAACCTGAACTAACAAGCACAATCAAGGCCCATGCGGACCTGCCAAGATCCACAGGATGATACCAACACAATCTTTACAGCGCGAATCTAAATCGATTCCTACTCCCTACGCATCAATCAGATGACAGCAGGTTGATGGGAGCCTGACTGACCTGGAGGAGATGTGGGGGTTGGGCGAGAAGACGGCGAGCGCGGCGGAGTAGGACTGGGCCGACCGGATCTGGTGCTCCCGCAGCTGCTCCACCAGCTTCGCTCGCGTGATCATCTCCGCCTCCGCCTCCGCCTCCTCCTCCTCGGGCAACCACTCCTCCCGGTTCACCTGACGGCTATTTCTAGGTCCCGCCGGCGAAAACTATCCTCGAATTGCCGGAAGAAGGCGGAAGGAAGGAGGCCGGCGAGAGAGCCAGGAGGTGAAGAAAGAGGGATTCGAGGAAGACGAACTCGTATCCTCCGTCCTGCTGTTGGGCGCGTAGCACCGCTGGATAGCAAATCAACGGTTCTGATCTCGTATACTGTCCTAATGTTACTGTGCACGTGGAACTTGTAAAAATCCCTGATGAAATCAACACTGTTCTTGTAAAATCCTGTCATGCATTCCAAAAATCTTCACTTCGTTGTAAAGATGTTTGTGATCATCATTTTTTTTTTGACCGAGGTATAACTCAGCCTATTTTTTTAGTTTTTTTATAATACAGACTTCTTAGATTCGTTCATACGAAAGTCAAACTCAGATCTGTCAGATGCTAACCACCAGACTAGAGGTTCACTATACTGTAGTAGGAAGTAGGAAAACCTCTTTGTAGTCCCTTGCTTCATATTGGACTCGCTGCCCTGCCACCTACGAGTACTTCAATCGTGGATTCGTGGCGAAGCTTACCATACTTGTTGGGGGGCATGCCGGCGTGCGTTCGAATGCTTTTTTTTTAGGGTGCGTTCGAATGCTTTGCGTGCACTAGCCGGCCAGATAAAGGCAACAAGAGTGGATAGGAAAGTGCAGCCATGGTCGTGTTAGTGTCCAAACTAGCTAGCATCCCGCTGATGAGTGATGACCTTGGTAATTTGGTTCGACGGGGAGCATATATAAGGCACATATACTACTCTAAATTTTAGTATTCTAAAGCAAAAAAAACCAGAGCAAAAACCATTTTCTTCTTTTTGAAAAAAAAAACATAGCATCATCACTCGTGCTTGACAAGAGTAAACATGAGGATATGTTTTTTTTTCTAAGGTATAGTACACCTTTCAATCTCAAACTTGCAAGAAAGTTCAATTTTTAACTTTCAACTACGAAAATGGATAACAAACACCCTCCAACTATTAAAACCGGACAAATTTGGTCTTTTGGTTGATTCGAAAGTGGTATAGTGGTTTTGTATATTCCAGGAGATGCTAAAGTTTTATAATATTTTTTGAGCATCTTAATTCCTGAAATAAAATAACTTAAAAACTAAAAGGTTGTAGATCTTATTAAGGGCTATATTTTGGTATAAAAAGTAGTATCTTCGTTTGACTCCAATAAAACATATTAATTTTCTAATGAGGCAAGGCAAGTACATGATATATTATTTTAATATAAACAATCATCTTCGACTGATGTCTTATTGAAGAGTTATGATTTTTCAAAATTTAGATCTTCTCGCGCCACTTGTAACCAGGAGTGGCGCGACAAGACTCAACTTTCAAAAAATATAATTCTTCAATACGCATATAAAAGATGGTTTTTATATGAAAATTATAGATTTTTTTTTGAGGGGATGGAAATTGTAGATTTTGATGAGATCTACAAATTTCTAGTTTTTATTCATTTAAAGACGTTAAGATGCTAAAAAGTAATATAAATTTCAAAAAAGATGTGTTTAGCCCTTACCACATTAGAAAATTAATATACTTTTTTATATCGAGTCAAATGTTTTATATCAAAATTAGAGCTCTCATTGAGATCTACAACTTTGTATTTTTTTTATTTTAAGAACGCTAAGATAGAGATTTTAGTGCCTCCCGAAAATAGAAAACCGCTTTTGACGATCAAATGTGTTCGGTTTTGATATTTGTAGGAACGTGAGGATATGTTGAGGTAGATGAAGATTTCTAAAGTACCCTTTAGGTTTTGAAATAAACATATATATAACAGAGTCTAATTGGTTGTACGCAAATTGGTTCCATTGTGTTTTAGAACAAACCCATATGCAGATTAGCTCGTTTCTCGAAGTAGGCCTAGATTGGTATATACTCCCTCTGTCCCGTATTCAGAGTCGTTCTGGCATGGTTCTGAACTGTCTTCGTTCACTGTACTCTTCAATGCACATGGACAGAGGTTGGGTCTAGATGCATAGCATCTTTGATGCACCGGACTCAATGCTAGAACGACCCTGAAAAAAGGACAGAGGGAGTATACGAGAAAGTATGCAGTATCGAGACTAAAACCAGCATGGTGAAATGAATTCCTTTTAATGGAGTCTTCTTCTCTGATGAAACGCCTCAGTTGGAGTTTCATTCCGTTTCACCGTGTGGGAAACAACGCCGGAGTGGTTTCACCATGGTGAAACGAATTCCTTCTCTCTCCTCTGAGTTTCATGCAAAATATACACATATGCTGATGTAGTAGCTTAATAAATGTGTATGACACTCCCACAAAACCTCTACTGACGCTGGCCTCAAGAGTGAGATGAGAAGTCCAGTGCAGTAGTTTAGATCATAACAACAAATTACTCGGAAAATATCCACAAGCTCTGTACGTGCGATCTGGTCTTCACAAAATATCCAGAAGCACTTCATAAATGACATTCAGTTCAGATAGACTACCTCTTGTTTATATTACTAAATCAATCAAAACTGATTTGTTTCATCTATTTAGGAACTGCAAAATGTGAGGCCATTCGGGAATTGGGATTAGGCACTATTACCGTCAACTATATATCCAAAACCAACATGTTTCATTTGTTGTCAATGGAGACTCTTTTATGCATCAATCCTAAAGCTGTCTATCACTGTAGTTTTTTAATGCAGTTATGCTAATTTACCCCCCTTTTCGAAGTATAAAATATCCAACTAATTAATTGGACACTGGATCCACGATTGATGCATTCGCTGCAAGTTTGCAAGAGCCCAGCCCATGAATGCAGCCATGCATTTCCCGGCCCATCTGGGCTTCCTTTGCCTCCCTTGGATTAGCAGCAGCCCTTGGTAATGCTGGTTTTTGGTTGCAATTGTAGTGGCTTGGCTTCCATCTCGGAGGTGTAACAAGGCCGCCCCTTAATAATGGAAAAACGAGTTATGGTTTCATGAGTGCTTTTTTTGAACTTGGCAGTCCACAATTGTTACGAATGCAACAGAAAATCAAGTTTTGAGTCTAGAAGCCAACATGTTTCTATGATTTGTTTTTTCTTTTCGTTTTGGCAAGAACCAAGCTGAGAGAGACCCCACCATATGTACAGGCAGAAATGGCAGCCGACAGCAAGGCCTTGTTTAGATCGCAAATGTTAGGAAATTTTGACACTGTAGCACTTTCGTTTGTATTTGATAATTATTATCTAATTATAGACTAACTAGTCTTAAAAGATTCGTCTCGTGATTTATAATCAAACTGTACAATTAATTATTATTTTTATCTATATTTAATGCTTCATGCATACGGTTAAAGATTGATGTGATGGTGATGTGATTGAGAAAGAGTAAAAAAATTTGCATTTTGCCCGGGATCTAAACCAGGCATAAGATCGTCACGGCAGGTCAGCAACAGTTGCGCGCCAGTCGCCGTGGACTGGACTCTCGTGTCAGGTCCCGTGGAGAGGACAGCCTCATGTAATTTGTCCCTGTGTGTCAGTTGTCCCGAGCTTGTGGCCCAATGTGGACGCGTCCTGTTTCTGTAAGTATTTGGGTCAAACGAAGACCTGGAAATTTTTCATTTTGCATCAAGAAGAAGAAACATTTTGTTTTGTTGAGAATTAACATTTTGTTTTGTTGAGAATTAAGTACGTACAGTAGTTGAAGGCCATCCTGTTGAATGAAGCAAACAATTTGCAGTGCATCCTCACTGTCAATAGCAACCACCATGCAGTGCCTGCGCTCACGTCACGTGACCACTTCACACGTGTTGTCATCGGTTTCCGGTAGAGCCCAGCGCAAAGCAGTTTTGTTGTGCTGCGTGTGTCGGTGGCCCACTTGACACGTCCGCTGCGCGTGGGCCCCATCCTATGTTACCGTCGTTGCCGTTGGCTCTGATGGCCCGCGTAACCGACGGGTGAGTTCAGAAATGGGCGCGTCGCCTCCTCAGCTGCTCAGCAGTCACCAGTGCGGAGGGTTCAGAAATGGGCACGCACGCACGCTGCCTGGAGTCGCAGCGGCAATGGCGTGCCAAGTGCGAACGCGAGAAAATAGAAACCAAAAGCGTGACCGAAACGGAGACCGGCAAGCGACGAGTGGAGTTGGGGAGGCCAGCCACGTGCGGTGCGGACGGCGTCGTCCTCGTCCTCGTCTTGTCCCACCCACAACCACCAGACCAGACGGCGTTAATTGGGTTCCTCCCTCACGGTGACGGTGACGGTGACGGTGACGGCGGGTGTCGCTCGGCGACAAACGGGAACGACCGGACCGTGGGACCGGGCGGAGCCCACCGCACGCGGCGCAGGAGGAGGGACGACCTGCCGCGCCTCGCACGATCACGAGCTGCAGCCTGCAGCCGGTGCCGCCCCCTAGGACCTACTACAGCGACGGGCCGCAACACAACACAACACAACACGACACGACGATGTGCCCGACGCCCCGGATCGATTTTCTGACTGCGGCCTGTGCCTGCATCCACATCCGGCGACGCCGACGCATGGCATGGCATGGCATGCGCGGAAACGACGCGGTCCCAACGACACGGCGGCCGCGATCCATGGAAAATGGAAGCAGCTTTTGTCCCCGCCCGCCCGCGTGTGCGTTGGCCACGTGATCCGCCCGCCCCGCCGGATGCCCGACGGCGACGCCGAAGTGCTTGCTCGATCCTCCTCCTGCTCCACGCACTCACGTGATCCGGCGGCGCACGCAACCACCACTCGCCTTCCCCTTTGCTTGCTTAATTAAGCATGGGACGACGGGATCACTTTGGTTCGTTGGGGCATCACCATCATCACCACGTAATCCAAATCCTGACTCCCTGCCCAAGCAATACTGTAGCAGGTGGCTTCATCAGATTAAAATTACTGGACGAGTACTTGCTTTATTACAGACTGCAGATCCCTAAACCGATCCGCCTAGAGCTGCTGCACTGCAGGCCGGGGAATGTCTAGCAAGTGGAGTGGTGAATTAATTTAATTTAATACTCCAAAGGACTTTCCATCCATCCGTCGCGCGCCGGAATCTTCCTCTCTGTCACTCTCTCATTGTGTCGCCTAGCTAATAATAATAATCAGTCAGCGTGATTAATTAAGAGGTTAAGGATGATGGGGCTAGCTAGCTAGCTGCATGCCACGCGTACTAGTGATCGATTCCGACCCGGAACTGCCTGTGTGTTAATTAAAAATTTACCTCTCCTGCTGTACGTGTCATTTCTTCTTTAATTTGTTTTCGCCAAGCCACACACAGCGCTAAGCTACTACTAGCTGGCATGTCTGTCTTTTAATTGGCCGTGATGCATGAACAAACAGATCGATCCTCTCTAGTGCTCCTAGCTTATTCCCTTCCTATTTAGAGCTAACAAAGAGCATGAACAGGTAGGTAGGTAGATGATGGTCATGTGACTCCATGATTGCCATTAGCATGGATGCATGGCTGATACTAATAATAATCAACTTCATTTTATTTGTATCCTTCTCTCAATGCATGGCAAGGGAGGAAACAAGACACCTCATCCGTCATGTCTCCGTTTTTTTTTTTTTTTTTTTTTGGTAAAGATCGAACAAGCAGTGTAGTGCCTGATGGCGCGGTCGACAAAATAAAATGTCGGGACGCCATGCATGTAAAGGCAACAAGCCATATGCATGCATGCATTCTAAAAACAACATCGATCGTTATGATTAGCGTCTTTAATGCATGATTGATTCGGGAGATAAAATTAGGGATCGAGAACATGGGCGGATGCTGATGGATCCAAAAG
>JAKNSH010068162.1:0-10086 GCA_027790015.1 Cymbopogon flexuosus
CTTGCAAATAAACTTCATCATTCCACATCAGCCAAAGGCCACCCGATTGGCCTTGAGAGGGAACAACGAAGGCATCGTTCAGATTAAAGTGATTCTTAAGAGTAACTCTAGAAATAGAAGAATTACGAGTTTCTGAAACAAAACATACCTGAGCTTTGGTAGAGGTAAGTAGGCGGGATAGGTGAACCATAGTGGAACTGCGGAGGCTCCCGCCTGAGCCTCTACAGTTCCAAGATAGGTGACTCATGGCGCCCTTGGCGCCCTTCTGGCTGGCGCCTGAGCCTGTTGACGACTTTGTCGAGTAAGTGCTAAAAAGTTTTCACCTGGAGCACTGCTACTTTGAGGATCATGGCCTTCTGGATCCTGATGACGAATATCGGCTTCGATGTGGGAGAGAAGAGGCTGCAGACCCCCACACGAAGGAGCCCTGGCGATGTGAGGCTGCAGAGCAGCAGGAGGCAGACTCTGCGCCAAATGCTCTTGGGGATGAGCGATAGGCCTCTGGTCGGAGAGGCTTCGAGCAGAAGACTCTTGCATCTTCGCCACCGGAAGCATCGCCGCTGTAACTGGCGAATCCACCGCGGCTTCACACATGGCCGCGCGCTTCGAGGAGAGGAGTTGGTGCGGCGCCAGACTCTTCACTCCCTGAAACGGGCGCGAGTGACACTCCAAGCGGCCGGTTCTGTCGTCTTCGCATACGATGGGAGTCCCCTGAACCGGCGCAAAGGCCACGGCCAGTGCCAGGAAAGGGAGGAGATGGCCGGCACATGGTTGGTGAAGACGAGGGTGCCAGAGAGACGGCGCGCGGCGTCGCGGAGCCACGCCACCACGGGCACGGGGCCGGCGTAGTGGGTCGTCACGTCGAGGCGCCCGAAGATGAGGGTGCCAGAGAGACGGCGCGCGGCGGCGCAGAGCCACGCCACCGTCGAGGCGCCTGAAGATGAGGGTGCCAGGGAGACGGCGCTCGGCTGCGCGGAACCAGGCCACCACGGCCACGGGGCCGGCGTCGTGGGTCGTCACGTCGAGGCGCCTGAGCTCAGCTGCGAGGGCGGCCAGCGCCAGAGCGATGGGGCCGGGATCGGGGGAGAGAGGGACGAAGCGGATCTCCGGGAGCAGCGCCCAGATGCGATTCCGGCGGCTGAAGAGAACGCAGGTCCGAATGGCAGCGGCCGCGTCCCCTAAGCTCGCGAGGATGCTGAGCAGGACGCAGATGGGGAGCGTGCTCAGGCGGACCATGCCGGCGTCGCCGTCAGAAGAGGGCGTGGCGCCATGGTGGCCGGAGGAGGCAGAGGCTGAGGAGGAGAACAGGAGGAGGAAGAGCAGGAAACGGGGTCGGAAGAGGCAGTGAAGAAGTGGGAGGAGGAGAAGCCGGGTGGCGGCGGCGGGCTGGGGAAGGAGACAAGCGCTGGCAACCATGGAGCAGCGGCAAAGGGGATCCCGGAGAGAGGAGGAAACCACTGAAAAATCAACAGATTTGGAGGATAGACGGTGGATCGGAATCAGCACAACGCTGTGGTCATGGATATGCAAGAATTATTCCAGATTGAGGGGGGATTCGGACGCTGGAGAAGGAGGATTGGAGAAGAAGGAAGGGGAAAACGGCAAGCTGCCACTACCACTCAGGGTCGCTTCTCATGTCTTAGTTCTATGAATATGTGCTTCAATCATCTCTAAATTTACAAGGTCTTTTAGCTGTACATTGATTATACAATGTTCATATACAGATGCAAATTGCAGTTGTCAGAACATCTCAAGGAGACACTAATAGAAGGGTTTTAGTTTTGATGTGGTAACGTTTTTCCTATTTTGCTGCAGGCTGCCCTCTTGCTTGATGCTTTTATCAAGGACAGAGCTTCATTCTCAAAAAATGATTATTGAAAAGCACAAGAAAGCTGAAGAGCTTCATTGCTTCATTCAGACACGTTTTTTTAATTCACGGATGGTTTTAAATTTAATCTGTTTTGCTATTGGATTGAACTCTAATTAGCCAAAGATGTTTCGGATTACATTTTAAAATCGGCTGTAGTGCTAGATAGTTGCAATGTGTGAATGGTTGCAGCAGCTTATCTCTGCATGATTTATGCATGATAATAATATAGTTGTGTCATTCTTCTATGCCCAAATGGCCAAACTAGATTATTGCTGCCATGTTCATTAAACTACTAGGTAAAGTTGTATCATTTTGTTATTGACAATGCATATTAGACTTAAAAATATTTTGATAATAGAAGTGATTAAAAATTGCATTACAAGTAATGAGATTAGCGGAGCACTATGTAAAGTTTAATATTGCTCCTGCATTACAAGTAGTAAGACATATTGCAGGGGTCTAGATCCTGAATGCTCTTCAGATTTTGTGAAATTTTGTACTCACTTCACTATTTCTTGTTTGCTGCGGTAGTTTGGTGGATGCAGAAGGATTGAGTGAGTCCTTGTTTCAGTCCATTGAATTCACTGTCATTAGATGACCCTCTATTCAGTTAGATGCCCTTTGTTCAGATCCTTTTTTTTTTTGGTACTACTAGGGCTTTGCAAGGTTTACTGAGTCACGACACATCATCTTAAACCAACAAATGTTGAAGGATCAAACTGAGTCCAGATTTATGTTGTATAGCTGGCTAAATATTTCTGATGTATTTTTTTGGTTATATTTAGCTGTATAATACACAGTCTCTGAATGTTTTTTTTAACTCTCTGAATGGTGTATCAGCACATGTACATGTCAAATTTCTGTATAATATACTGAAAATGATGCAATGAATTGTAACATTCTCTTAATTGTCTTGATGTACTCTATGTTATAGAAGACCATCATAGTTGGTTGTTTTAATGCGTATCCATCAAATGAAGTTAGCACCTCATTCCTCAAAATGCTAATAATTGACATATGTATAAGGAATGAGTTGATTGTACCAAAATTATAGGCGAGCTCATGATGCATCACCTCATGAAGCATAAAGTGACTCTGCAAACCAAACACATCATAAATCGTTGAGAAATCAACTATGAACAGAGACAAAACATGCACACTGGAACAACTACCTGCATGTCAACACACAAAAATACAAATGGCATTTATGTGGGCTGGGATCTTCATTATCATATATGGTCACAACATATTCATGGGTACTGAACCAATAACAGCTGAATTGAAAACGAAGTTCGTTATTTGGAGTAGCTAACACTAAACACGTTTACAACTAGATCAAACCTTACAATTACATATTTACATCCATTACGGTAACTAACCTGGCAGAACCTTGTCAAGGTAACTGTCCATGATCTCCGATACTGTCTCCAAGAATGTTTCCTCACTCGTCTCTGGAAGAACATAGTCCTCTGCTTCCTCCATCAGAGACTCGATTTGAGATTTTTTCGTCACCACTTCCCTGCACATGATACTACCAATGTCGTACGCAGTGAGGCCCCTATCTGCACCCTTCTTCAGGAGCATGGTGCTGACCTGAAGAACTCGAGCACACTGAGGAGATAGCTTCCACCCATGGAACTTGAGGAGGGCAATGTCTTCAACAGCATCTAGTGACTTGATGTATGCTAGGGTTTCAGTGCTGAAGGGCTCACGAGCTTGAGGCCAGTACAGCCACTCAAATGTACAATCTTCAAACTGCATTAGAATAAAGGTAACATAACTTTCATTAATCTATTATTAAAAAGGTGATCTTCAAATAAACCAACTTAACATGACAATGTGACGCTGCTAAGTTGACAACTTCTCAATATGATATTGATGTTTGGAACAACTAACAGAATTAAAGTTATAAGATGCATAAAGCAGCATTAGGTAAGGCTACATATATAGCACATAGACTGGATATCAAATAAAGGAACAGACTTCATAGTTTGTGCTGAAAAACAAACCATATGGTTGGTAACAGTAGAACATATAATAACAATCACTTAATTACCTTCTCTGGGAAGCAATATCCATGATCTATTGGAACCAACTGCAAGTGATCTCTGTCTTGGCACACCAGTATGTTCCCAGCATGACGATCAGCATTCGCTAACCTAATATCTAAAACTGCAATTTTCTGAACCTCCTCAACAGGAAAAGATTGAGAGCCCATATCCTCACAACTTCCACGATTCTGCACAAACATTTGCAATGATCCAATTTTAATCTCCTTCCCCTTATGGAAAGAACGAACCAATGCAGTGGGAGGTACACCAGAAAATCCAGCAGCACCATCTGATTTGCATCCATCAATTGGGTGGTCCAGAAGATATGCTGCAACCTCCCTTAATGCGCCTTCCCCGACTAGTGTGCCCCTTTTCAACCCCTCACCGTTAACTGACAAAGGAAGGCCCCTGGGGTTATTTTCTGCCATCGGTTCCTCATCTATGGGCTTGAACACGGCAACATTGCTTTCACCTGAATTATCCTTCATAAAATAGACACCCCCAGATCCTTCTGCTGACATGACAGGAAGGTATCCACTTTCCAGACCAGCAACTGTTGTGTCAATCATTTTTATAATGGCAGGAGAAAGCTTGACCTTTCGATTAACAACAATCGGCTCAACGGTAGGATGCCTGCAACTATATGTGCAACTATCTGTGCCTATACAGTTCATGGCATCGAATTGATGGTTCACGTTTTCTTTGGGAGTAACAACCTGAACCACAGTTTCTTTATCAGTCTGTTTCGTCTGGATCTTTGCTGCCTCGTTGATGAACAGGTGAATCACTGCATCGCCTTTTTTTGCTATATCAGTGATCAGCTGGTGATCCTCAAGCTCCTTGCCGCCAAGTAGAAGCTTTTGATCCTTCAGGCTCTCTATGTGCTCCCCGGTCTCAGCAGCAATCATATTCTTGAGATATCCAACTTTGTGGGCACTCTCCACCTGGAATCGAAACTTCTTCCCATGGGCAGTCTCGATTGCTATCTCATGGAGTTCAGCTAACCGGACAACAAGGTGAAGAACATTGCCATCCGCAAGCCCATAGTCTCTGACACGGGAGTTGTTGTGTGAAAGCTCATGGCCGCCAAACAGCAGCCTCTGTTTTGAAATGACAAAGCCCTTGAACCGCTGGATTCGGAGCTTGACAGAGGCGACAGACTCAGAATCCAGGACCCGGATCGGCACTTGTGGCATCCCAGGCATGGCAAGAAAAATGAGGATCGAATCCAGCGCCTGGAGTCCACCAAGCAGGCATTGTGGCACAAGATCAAGATGGTCCTGAAGGAGGCTCAGAGTTGCAACACCGGATGACATCTTCTCTGCTGATTACCAACCGGCGCCACAACACCAGGGAGGTGAAAAGTCAAGCACTAGTAGAACCTAAGGCCAGGCTATTTACAGATTACTGTATGTCGTTGTAGTGTAATACATTTAGATCACGAGCCCTAGGGTTTCCTCCTGTCAGTAAGGAAACCCTAGGGGGCCACCGCTACACGCCTATACCCGCGCCTATCGCCTATAGTCCCATCTGGCCCTCTATTTTGTTCCCTTTATTTGATCCTGCAGATAACAACAAATCCTAGGTCAGAAATTTGGTGAATTATATTATAATTATTTTATATTACAAAAGGTAGCAATGTGACGAAATTAGGCAAGAACTTGAGCAATCCATACCCAAACCGATGGGATTGAATGGAGGAGGCGCCGTAGATCCTTCCGCTGGCACTGCCGCTCCTACCTCACAACGCATCTGCAAATCCTCACAAGAGAACATTTTTTTAAAAAAAATGTAATTCGATCTTAACACAACTATATAACAAAAAAAAAGGGGAGAAAGAAGACCGCATTAGAGCGATTCATACCAAGGGCTGTTGATAATATCCGAGAGATCGATCCGAAGTAGCAAACCCTACGTCCGCGCGCCGCCAATCCTACCACTACTACGCTTCCGAATTTCCGATTGGGACCTGCAAAGCGCCCACCAATAGCAGTCACCAATCCACGGATCCTACTCTACGCTAACTAGTAACAATACACCAGCACACTACGGCGTGCTGCTACACTACACAGGGGCAATTGATTCGAAGCAAAGAAAACGGCACAAAAGAAAGAGGAGAGCATGCGGGAAAATATTGTACAGAATCGAAGCACGGAGGAGTATGAATCGGTCCTTTACCTATATGGTGTCGGCGCGTCGCGGTGGTTCCGGAACGAAGAAGCCGCCCGGGCGTGGCGGATTGCCAGATTCCAAGGGAGGTTATTTTTGCTTTGCCTAATATATCCTCGTAATACTCGGGTGTACACAGGTGCCTCCTACGTTCGGCTCGGACTTCGTATAGTACCCGCCACGTTTGGTTAATTACTCCACGCATGGACGATTTATTTTGCGCCTCGGTGCCCTAACAGGTAGGGAAGGCGGCACCATGAGCGTTGGAGGCTTGGAGCCATAGCAGCCATGCTGAAATTTTGGCTTCGATTATGCAAAGCACCAAAGCCGCAAAATATTGAGTACAAACCACGTACATTTTATGAAAATCCTAAAAAAAAAACTATACACTAATAGTGCATTTATAAAGATGCATCGTCACAAAATTTAAAATTCATACTTCACTGGTACAAAAATTTACATTAGGAACGGTTAAACCGCGTCTTCAGTCACGGCGAACCTGGCCGACACTAACCAATAGATTGTAAAGATGGGCCTGCAGTAGCAACGTTCTTCTAACCGCTCCTGCGGTTAAGTTACGAGAGGCGCCTCAAAAAATTATGTCTTTTGTAGCGCCTACATTAAGATAGCCGTCACTGAAGATCGATCTTCGGGGCCGGAGGTGTTAAGAGAGCCGCTCCTGATAAATGTTTTCACGGACGCTTCCAAAAGTAGAACGACACCTGATAAGGATTTTCAGAGACGCTTTCATTAGGAGAACCGCCCCTGATAAAGATTTTCAGGGACGCTTTTAAAAATCAGTTTTTGATTTTTTGAATTTGAAAATTGCCACCTAGTTGCAAACGATTATATAATTCATTGCATAAATACATGCCAATACCATTATTATTGTTAACTATATATATTAATATATATACTCATGTTCAACGAGTATTTATACAACAGTTTTTGAACATTACAACAAAATACTGATTATCTGATCTTGCACTTAAAAAATTAAGGAAAATGATCCACAATTGGAGCGCAAAGTCAAACTTAGGATGTGTAGCGGTTGCACTTCATTCTCTAACATAGTATCTGCAAGCGTTGTTCAAAAGAGAAACAATGATCAGTTTTCAACTTTGTGGTATAATGCAATTTTTACACAGTCCAAACAAACAAAATACACACTGACATGCATATACATGGAGGAGCCTCTACTTCTTGTTTGCATGGACACTCCGAGCGCCATCCCTTCTCACTGAAGTCAATACATCAAAAATCAAGTTAAACAATGAGAGAAACATGATACACAAGCATTTATCGATACAACATATAACGGATAGGGCTAGCACAAACAAACCATTCTAAAATTAAGTGTATCTACACACGTTATTTAAAGGAGAAACAATGCTCGGTTTGCAACTTTGGTACAATTCAATTTCTACATAGTAAACAAACAAAATACAAGTTCGAAAATCATATCGGTTCAGGTTATAATAGATGAAGTTCTAATATCCAGTCATCAAGGTCTCATGTTAATAACCAACGAAATACACTATAGTATGCAGTAGCAAAAACACAAAATAAAACTTGAATTAATTAATAGATCAAAATTTTTTAGAGCTACAGTTTCTAAGTGTATTGTAGCACAGTAAAGGGATCACAAAATCATGTAAAACAACAAAGTTACATGTCATTCGATTACAGCTAAACCAACTTGTCTGCAAAAGCATCTTAGATTTGCAATTTCACATATGCATATAGAAATTAACAGATCAACATAAAAGTTTGACTACTATCATGTTAGAAAACATAACAGAAAACACTCAATTGAGAAAATATCTCACCACTGCTGCAATTTTAATATAATTTCATTGCCAAATTCATCGTCCCACTCAGGTTCTTCTGGCTGCAATTTTAATATATTGAATATCAGCTCCCAAATAAATAATCAATTTTAGTAGTTAGACAGATTCTAATGCACACTTATATGGCCAACCTTAGTAAGATAAAGAGAGCCAAACAAGAGGCTGTCAATCTTACATATATTTCATAGGCGAATCAATAAAAAAAGCACTTGCAGTGGGCATGACTTCTACCCCATCTTCTACAGTTTTTTTACTTGCACAATTAGACACACATCCCAACGTATACTCATCATATAAGCAAAGCTCCTACTACATCTCTTACAGGTTTCATATATATAATTGGTACCCAGAGGTTCAATTTAATATATGTAGTTGACAAGACAAATCCAAAAGGCAAGAACAATCACGGGGACTAATGAATCGTGTACGTACAGAGAACGGCGGCACGAATTGAAAGTAGGCAAGCACTAAGCAGGCACACAGGGACAACTAAAAAACAACCTTGGATCTTGGGTGCTCACCGAGGGTTCGGGACGACGCGCGGTGGCGGCGCGACGTGGATACGGCGTGGCTGGCACTGGCGGTGCGGAGGGCGTGGAGAGAAGACGACGTTCCTGAGGATGGCATCGAGGACTCCGACGACAGACTACGCAAGTGGTCACACTATGAGGCAAAAAAATAAGTCCTTGGGGGCTCTAGAGAGGCTCACCAGTGATTGCGCCAAGGCAAAGAAAAATGGCAATGTGGCGTCCTCCGTCTATAGCTCCGCGCGCACCACCACGGCGAACACGGTCGGAGAGCGCAGCGAACTACTAGGCGCGCCAACCTGGATGCGCGGTGAGACACGTGTACACTCCGCGTATGTTCTTGCAGCTGCGGTGTGTGCCGCCACCGTGGTGAGGTAGCTTGGCGCGTGTGCAAGACAGGGCAAGCTGGACGAAGAGGCGCGAAGATCGAGAGGACACCGACTGGCCGGCCGGCGAGAGGTGGAGGAAGGCGGGAAGAGGCGGCAAGGAAAATTTTGGCCTCTAATTTCGAACAAGCCCGCCACTCAGTGAAATTTTTGAGCCCAAACGTCCTTATATAAGTGCAACTATTTTCTAGGCCGGTTTTCTTAATTCAGTCGTTACTAAAGATGATCTTCAAAGACGGCGTCAACATCCGCAGCAGTTGGACCCCGTTCCACGAGTGACGACAGGCCTTAATTGGGTCGTTGTTGCACAGTCATAATCAACAGCACCGGACCGTCCTATGGTTTAACATTGTTCCCTACGGGATAGTCCTACGTGAATGGACCCAGTGTTAACTGGGCCATACACCGACGCGCACCTATCGACAACCGCCGCAGCCTTACAACCGTACAACGCCACACACCGCTCCATATCGGCTGTTCCACGCGGACACAAGAGGGCCAAGGCCATAGACGAGGATCTAGCAAGGCCCGAAGGTAAGCAACTCACCCTTGCATTCATTTCCTTTGTCTTTTTGGTTAGTCAGTAGAGGTTTGAGATTTAGATTTGTAGAACATAGAGTATGATTGAGATTTAGATTTGTATAATGCAGAGTATACTAGGGTTTGCAACCAGTGATTGGGGGAGAGGGGCTTGGGGCCCCTATTGTGGCTGCACCCACCCATGGAGGCCATCCCTTTCACACACACAGATGAACATTATCGATTGCTCTATACTTTATACTACAATGTTACTTTCTCATGATGTTTTGTAGCAATTCTTCTGGTTGACTTACATATGCTTTGTTTGGGCCACTTGATTTGGGTTCAAATTATTATATTTGTTTTTATTTTGAGGCTAATCAGGATTATAATGTGTGGCTGTAATTCAGTCTGAGCAGTTTGAATGGTTGACCAATTGCTTTTTATTGTCATGCTATGTTGTAGATATATAATTTCATTATCATGCTTACTGTTAGTAGGTTTTGCTTAATTGTTATTTGCATGTTAGATTTACTTGTTATTTTTTGTTTTTTGAAGCAATGACAATTATGATAGTAAGGACTATCACATGTTGTCATTTTTGGTAGATGAAGACATTTATGAGTGGGATGAAAAGGCTTGTGATGAGAGGCAATTTGACAAGCCAAACGATTCTCCATCAGAATACTTTCACACAAAAGCACAGTTTGGGCT
>JAKNSH010068507.1:0-12381 GCA_027790015.1 Cymbopogon flexuosus
CAACAGAGAATGCAGTTGCACCAATAATGGTGCTGAGCAGTAGCATCTACTGTTGCTGCATCTACTGGCTACGTCCACAATAGTGATTTTTAACATCCGTATCATTTTATTTTACTTTGCAAGAGCCAACCAGCACTGACTTGCTATGATCTGATTAAGTTCCTTGTGTTTTTTTAGCAGTATTCCTGCAACATGAGGCAGTACCCAAAATCAGGGCTCAACTACAACTCAAACCCAGTCAAGAAGCTGATCCAGGAGGACATTTCATTCAGAACAAGTGAAGGTCAGAAGAGGCCCGGCGTCATCGCCAGATTGATGGGCATGGAATCTCCTCCACTGAACGCAGCCACTGAATCCATCAGTCGTTCAGAGATCACCCCAAGACCACCAATGTCAAGAAGAGATTATAATAATCCTTCTGAAATGATCTCAGCCAAGCATGTCTCCTTCGTGCAACACAGCAACAGGGACTCCACCAAGCATGCACCGAAGCAAGAGATCCGAGCTTATGGCTATGGCGACGAGAGGGATGTGTTTGGGCAGATGAACAGGCGGAGCAACGAGTGGAGTAAGCCGCAGCCGCGAGAGCACCCGCAGGAGGAGGAGCTGCAGAAGTTCAAGAAGGAGTTCGAGGCGTGGCAGGCGAGCCGGGCATGGGAGCACTCGACAAGCTTCGAACTGGAGAGTAGCTTCGACGACGACGACGACGATGATAGCAGGTGCACGGACATCGTGCCGTACAGGTACCAGCACCACCAGAAGGGGAAAGATGCCAGCCATGGCAGCAGCAAGCACATGCACTCCTCCAATGAGGATGTGCATTGGAGAAGAAGCAGCAAGGAGAGGGAGAGCAGCACGTCCATCTCCGGAAGCCGTACGTTCTCTCTGACGACGAGCGCAGACGCCGCCGCCGCCGCGTGCTCCACGAAGCTGCCGCTCTCCAGGTTCTACCACGAGGAGGAGAGGTCGTCGCTGTCGCCGACGAGGATCGTGATCCTGAAGCCCTGTCCCGAGCTGAGCACGGACGACATCGAGGAGTCCTCGCTGGGGTCGCCGGAGCTGGTGAAGAAGGAGAACAACATGGAGGCCTTCCTCGAGGAGGTGAAGAAGAGGCTCAAGATCGAGCTCGAGGGCGGGGTGGCCTCCGACGACAAGCAGGCGGACCGCCGGTGGGCTGCCGCCGCCGACATTATCCCTCAGGCCGACCCGAAGCAGATCGCCCGGAGCATCGCCAACCAGATCAGGGAGAACGTGACGAGGGACATGCACCCGGCGCTGGTGCGGTCGGAGTCGACGCGGTCGTACCGCAGCGACGTGCCGTTCGACGGGCAGAGCCAGATGGATTACATCGGCCGAGACGCCAGGAGGCAGCTCTCCGACAGGCTGAAGAACGTGCTGAGGAGGGATACGGCGGACGTCGAGACGCCCTTCTCGTTCTCTCATCGGCGAAGGGGCGCCACCTCGACGTCGTTCGACGAGGAACCGAGGCCCAAGCCGACGAGGCACGAGGCGGCGCCGCCGCCGCCGCCAAGGAAGGGGAAGGTCAGGAGCAAGGAGGAGAAGAAGCGCGCGGTGGAGTCCGACGTCAGGTCATTCAGATACGGATCGAACAACACCCCAACGACGACGGGCCAGCCGGACTCCGAGCCCGTGTCGCCGCGGAACCTGATGAGGTCGTTCTCGGCGCCGGTGTCCGGGACGACGTTCGTGAAGCTCCTCTCGGAGGAGCCGCGGGTGCTGACCGGAGCGAGGCTGCAACGCAAGCAGGAAGGCCACGGGAGCAGCAGGCCGGCGTCGTCGTCGGAGGAGAGGAAAGGGAGGAAGGACGCGTTCAGCCTCAGGGGCAAGGTGTCCAACCTGAGGCAGAACCTTGGGCTCAGAGCCAAGCTGTTCGGCAAGAAGTTGCACGCCTCCGACGAGCCGTTCCCCGACGACCTCCCTCCCATCGGCACCCTCGTCACTGCCCCATCGGTCCTCATCCACCCCGGCGTCCTGCAGGTGCGGCATGCTGCTCCGCCGAGCTCGATGAGGCTTTTCTTTTTTTTCATTCAGATTTCAGAGGCATGATTGTCTATCTCAATCCAGCAGCATGGGAATGACGAATGCTTTTGTCTTGTTGCAGGAGAACTCCACCGAGGTGCCACCGAGCCCGGCGTCGTGGTGCAGCAGCCCGCCTGACGAGATGAGCAGGGGAGGCTACCCGAGCCCTGTCTCGCCATTGGAGGCACCCTTCAGCGAGCACCGGTCTCCCTGGAGAACGGAAGCCAAGGACACGGCTTCAACTGCTTCTGGTGAGTGCATAGTAGTGCCAAATACATTGTGCTGCAGTTTATGGCTTGCCATGAGTTCGTTCTGATCAGAGAACCTCTCACGGAACCAGGAAACCTGTCAGAACAAGTCCAGGCGGCAGAGGAACGCGCCGAGACAAGCCCTGTCCTGGAAGAGCAGGACGACGAAGACATGGACGAGACGGGTCACCCCATGAAGTCCTTCGTCAGAGCTGTTCTTGTAGTCGCCGGCATGTACGGACGGAAGCAGAAGCCTGGCGACGCCGCGATGTCAGAGTGCGAAGCCAAGCCCATCCCGAAATGGGTGCTGGAGGAAGTCGTGTCCTCGTCCTCAGCCCCGGCGGACGGCGGCGCGGCAGCGGTCGACCACCGGCTCCTCTTCGATCTCGTCAACGAGGCGCTGCCGGGAGCCGTCCGGGCCTCCACGACGCTGTGCGCGTTCGACAAGTGCTACGCCATGGCGCCACGGAGAGCGCCCGGCGGCAAGGCGCTGCTGGAGGCACTGTGGAAGTCCATGCAGGTGTGGCTAGAGCCGCCGAGCGACGGCAGGACGGCGAGCTCCGCCTCCGTGGACGTGCTGATCGGCCGTGACCTGAGCGTGTCGCCGTGGCACGGCGCGTTCCGCGAGGACGCCGGCGCGCTGGCGAGGGACGTGGAGGTGGAGATGCTGGACGAGCTGCTCGATGAGACGGTGTGGGACGTGCTCCTCAATGTGGGGGACTGATGAGTGGATCGTATAGGTCTCTTCTGACGAGTATATACTTGTACATTTTGGGGTGCTTTTTTTATACCTCTTTTGTGTTCTTGGCGGGTTTGTGAACGGGTGTTGATGAGTGAGAGATATAACTATGCTTGCGTGTGAAAGAACGATGAATTTACCAGAAATGCGTAAATGAGAGAGAAAGAGTGAATGAACAATAAAAAG
Organism: Cymbopogon flexuosus; assembly: GCA_027790015.1. Classification (NCBI taxonomy): domain Eukaryota; kingdom Viridiplantae; phylum Streptophyta; class Magnoliopsida; order Poales; family Poaceae; genus Cymbopogon; species Cymbopogon flexuosus. The sequence continues at coordinate 3,214 of JAKNSH010068507.1, forward strand.
AACAGATGTCGACATGTGCATTCGGGGGTAACTACGATTACTCTTCAATCTTTCTTGTAGATCAAAGCTCTCGTCCCACAAGTTTCAGCCAAATTTTGGGGGACAAGTTAGAACGCCGACACACTCTAGACTGGAACAGCTAGGGACTAAGCACGATTGAGGACCAGACAATTGACGAACCGTTTACATTGGAAGAACTAAAACATGTTGTGGATGAGCTGCCGACAGAAAAGGCTCCGGGGCCGGATGGCTTTACGGGGGCTTTCTACAAAAAGTGCTGGGATATAATCAAAATGGATGTGTTGGCTGCCATGAACTGCTTCCATGAACTCCGGGCTGGCCCAATGATGCACTTAAATGGGGGGCAAACATAGTTCTCATTCCAAAGTCAGACAGTGCAGAGCATCCAAGTGACTTCAGACCGATCAGCTTAATTCACTCGGTGGGGAAATTGGTGACCAAAGCCCTGGCCATCCGCCTTGCTCCTCACATCGACAGCTTAGTCTCGACCTCTCAGAGCGCCTTCATAAAGCGTCGCTGCATACAAGATAACTACATGTACGTGAGGAATCTGGCAAGAGCTTACAACCGCAAGAAGATACCTGCCCTGCTATTCAAGTTAGATATTTCAAAGGCTTTTGATACACTGTCATGGGAATACATGCTGGAATTGCTGGAAAGAAGGGGTTTCAGCGCGAGGTGGCGAGAGTGGCTGACCATCATCTTCAAATCATCGCATTCACGGGTCCTCTTAAACGGAGCGGAAGGGACACAAATCAAACACTTGAGGGGCCTTCGACAAGGTGATCCGCTCTCCCCCTATCTCTTCATACTCGCCATAGATACCCTGCACAGAATTCTGGAAATAGCAACATCCAATGGAATGTTGTCGCCGCTGCGTGGACGAAATGCAAGACTACGGCTGTCCCTCTACGCGGACGACGCAGTAATTTTTATCAATCCCATCAGAGAAGAAGTCACAACACTTTTCGGAATTCTAGATCAATTTGGACTGACAACGGGACTTAAACTCAATATAGAGAAGTGCACAGTGGCACCTATACGCTGTACTGAGATGAATTTGGATCATGTCTTGGAGGATTTTAAAGGTAAAAAGGTCAGCTTCCCAATTAAATACCTTGGGCTACCGTTGGCATTGGGCAAACTGAAGCTAGTGCACGTTCAGCGTATAGTCGACAATTCGCGCTCTCGATTAGCTGCCTAGCAAGGTCGTCTGCTAAATCCGGCTGGGAGGCGTGAACTTGTCCGCTCGGTCCTGAGTGCCATGCCTGTGTATCTATTGACTTCACTCAAAGCACCCAAGCAACTAATTGCCGATATTGATCAGATGAGAAGACGCTTCTTATGGGCCGGAGACAGTGAGATTACGGGAGGCAAGTACAAAGTTGCTTGGACGTTTGGCAAGACCTGTAGAGTATGGCGGACTCGGTATCATAGAGTTAGAGAAATTCAGTCGAGCTCTACGAATCAGATGGCTTTGGTTTTAGTGGGCTAACCCGGAAAGACCATGGGCTGGAACTGAACTGCCGATGGATGATGTGGATGTAGCTCTGTTTAGCGCGGCGACGGTGGTGACTATCAAGAATGGGAAGAAGGCATCGTTCTGGAAGTCAAGTTGGATCAATGGCAGGACTCCGGCAAGCCTCAGTCCAAGATTGTACGCGCACAGCAGAAGGAAGAATAGAACTGTCCGGGAGGCACTACAAAATAATACTTGGGTTCGGGACATTGCGCATAACCTCAACCAGGATCTATTAGATGATTTCTTCGCGCTTTGGAGGGCCATTGAGTCTGTCTTACCTGCACTGGATGATACTAAGGAGGACACCATAGTCTGGACACTCGAGAGTTCTGGGCAATACTCAACCAGCTCGGCGTACAAGATTCAATTTGCTGGACAAGTCTACTCAGTCTTCCCAAGTTTGATCTGGAATACATGGGCACCGCCAAAATGCAAATTCTTTATGTGGCTCCTATTACAGAACAGACTTTGGACAGCGGCTCGTTGCAGTTGCGACAATGGAAGAATAACTATTTTTGTGCATTGTGCGACAGGAACCTGGAGACAGCGCACCATCTTTTCTTCGAGTGTCCCTACTCATTTCAAGTTTGGAACCTGGTGGCCCAATAGAGCTCGTGTTCAAGGCTGTTACCATCATCATGGGAGGATAATTCTAATTCTGACTTGGTGGATGTTTTCCAGAAAGTTGTGGGTGCATGAGAGAGGAAAGGTCATAGCTTGGCGATTCTGACGCTATGGAGTATCTGGAAAAGACGGAATGCGGTAGTGTTTCGCGAAGAAAGGAAGACGCCGCAGCAGCTATTCATGGAGATCAAAGACGAAGCCAGCATTTGGTCCTTGGCAGGATGTAGTGATTTCAGGCCACTTACAGTTGTAAACACCATTAGTGAGTAGTTAGCTAAGTACCAAAACCCCAGGCAGCCTAGGTTGAGCTAGGGAGCGCTTCTCGCGCTTGTAACGGATGTTAAATTCTCCCTTCTTATATTAATCAAAGCCGGCTTTGCCGGATCTTTCAAAAAAAAATACAGTTTCAAATCCCTGATCAGGACATTGATTCGTCGAGGTTGAAAGCATCTAAGCCCTTTTTTGGGTTTTGATAATTATACGAAATATATGAAATTAAAGGCTTAGTCCACAAGGAGGTATTGAACTACATGGATGATATGGTGAAGATGACAATGAAAGTGACGAGAAAGTGACGAAGAAGCACAACGCAAAGGTATAATTACCAGGCTTTGTTTTTAAGCGGTCATGAGGAGATTAATGGATGTGAAATGACGATACTGTTATAAGGATAGAAGATCATATACACTATCATAAAAGAAAACTTGTTTCCATTACAGTTATCTAATGTCACTTGTTGTGAGGTCTAACAAATACATCGCATTTAGAAAAGTGGTGCGGTGATACAAGGGAATGGATAAGTGCAAACCACAATTTCGTGAAAACCCGTACAAATCATGAAAAAAAACTCAAATTCACCAAAAAAATCACACTTTGTAAAATATCTTGTCCAAACTTGACTTCATTTGTAAGATATAAAAATAATAAATTTCTAACAAATTATTTGGACAGCTCCTGACTTGAAATTTGTTAATTTTTTAAAGGGGCCATTTAAGCTTTTCGGTGGTGCACACCAAAAATAATGTATTTATGTTGTGGTGAAGATTTGTAGGGGCTAGTGAGCTAGCTCATCCTTGCCAAAGAAGCCAGTGGAATAGAGGCATTGAGCGTCCTTTTATCCTGTCGAGATTGAACACTCATGTAAAAAAACAACCTTAAGAGGTTGGAGGTAAAGTAAATTCTGCCCTCAAAGATATGTGCTCTCTACTGTGTACTGTTGGATTCGTATTGAGAAGTGTGCACATACATATCTTAATGTGAATGTGCATTAAGATATATGTGTGCACACTTTTCAATATGAATCCAACGGTTCACAATGAGAAGGTATATACCCTGGAGGACATAAAAACCGTGTTGGGAGGTTGAAAGGTTGACAGAGAAGTGATGAATACAAGTAACCCATAAGTATACACTTTTAAATTAAATTAAACTACCTAAAATTTGACAAGTTTATAAATGAAATACTAAAATTTATACATTGCTAGAAAAATACATTATATAATAATATAGTAATACTTATTTGATATCATAACTATCAAATATTTCACATATAAATTTAATCAAACTCAAAATGATTTGAGTCAATAGAATTTCTTTTCACAGAGACCAAGAACATAGAGATTATTCCACGGGGGAATTATTTAACCACGTGTAAGAAGTAGCCAGTGTATTCATTTTTTAGCGGCTAAAAAAACCGAGAACTCGAAGGGGACAACTGAGAAATTTGCCCGCTCACAATCTCGACCGACGACAGCGGGGAGAACCCAACCACTGGGGCCTCCTGCACCTGCAGCCCCGCCGCGACACGCTCCGCCTCCTCCGAGATCTCCACCGCCAAACTTGGCAGATCCACCAAGCCGCACCACCGCCGCCGTGATCTCCCTTTCGGATCCCGGAGATGGCGGGGACGGAGGCCTTCGAGGCCTACTTCCGCCGCGCGGATTTGAACCAGGACGGCCGCATCAGCGGCCAGGAGGCCGTCGCCTTCTTCCAGGGCGCCAACCTGCCGCAGCAAGTCCTCGCCCAGGTGCCTCCCCCGCTAAACCCTTCATTCGATTAGCGCATTCGCACGCTTGAGAGTCCAATTTTGGGTGTGATAGCCGCGAATCATGCTAGAACTGGATCCCTTGTCCCGCGAATTTGAATGGGTTAATGGAGTTTTTGGGATGGGCGCAGGTATGGATGCACGCCGATCAGAACAAGACTGGCTTCCTCGGCCGCCCGGAATTCTTCAACGCGCTGCGCCTGGTCACCGTGGCGCAGAGCGGGCGTCAGCTCACGCCCGACATAGTGCAGTACCTAGAACCAGAACAGAGCGAAATAGTTGTAACTTTCGACAGAATTTCCGCAACGAAAGGCGTCTTTGAGAAAGTCCTAGCCTTTTCTCATGACGCTGACACATTTACAACAAAATGCCAAATGGCCGTGCATCTGATAAATGAAGATGATAATCTCAAACAGCCACAAAGTTAGTAAAGCAAATTTTGCTTACAACAGCAATGGTGGGTCAGTGTCTTCTGCTTTAGGGGATGGCTGGTTTCTTGGCGATTTAAAAGGAACACTTCCCTGCTCATCCTCCCCTTCATTCATCCAACACATTCCTTCGCAATTGCAAACTTTCAGTAAAACACCACTGCCTCTTTCCTTCTCCACATTGCAAACCACCAAGCAAGCATCCAAATTAAGCCTATTCCTTCAGAGTTTCAGACATGCAGCAAAACTGTGCAGCCAATTTAGCATGCCTTCCAGGCTTCGACTTGGCCAGTCTTTTCCTACCACAGATTCAGAATGATCCTATCTACGATTTCAGCTCGTTCGACATGGTTGATCTCGATCCATACCCATACAGCTGCAATGGCAGCGTCATCACCACCACTGTCAGCTCGGTTTCGGCCGTGGCGGCCGAGAACCACCAGGAGAGGCGCGGCGGCGACGAGAGGAAGAAGAGAAGGCTAGCGTCGAACCGTGAGTCCGCGAGGAGGTCGCGCGTGAGGAAGCAGAGGCGCCTGGATGAGCTGTCATTGCAGGTCGCCGAGCTCCTGGGCACCAACCACAAGCTTCTTGTTGAGCTCAACCACGTGATCGCCAAGCATGCTGCCATGGCTCGTGAGAACGCCAAGTTCAGGGACGAAGTTGCTGACCTGCAGAAAAGGCTCACCGAGATGGAAGTGGAAGTGGGAGAAGCTGAAGCTGAAGCTGAAGCTGCAGCAGCAGCTGCAGGGAAACCTGAGGTGGCTTAGTTTGAGAAATACCACCGTGCCTAGTAGCCTTGTAGTATAGTACTGTCGAATACGTAGATAAATACTACTAATTTCGGTACTCCATTTGTGCAAGGAGAAGGAGCATAATATGAGTACATATATAGTAGGAGATTACTTGTTGTATCTATATATTCTTTCATGGAACCTTTTCTTTGACTAATTTGAATTGGTAAAATCTAAAATGGAGCCCTATAGCTTCAACATACCACAGCATGTTTCTTTGGGTCCTTTGGTATAAAAATCTGACGAGATGATTCGGAGCATTTCAAGGCAGTTACATTCCCTTGGCATTATTGGGTAGCTTTGTCGACGGACAGGATGACCTGTTTACCAGAATTTGTACCTCTTCCAGCTTTGTCTGTGTTGGTGTGCATAGTGCAGTTACAATACCGGATAGCCCACAATAGAAATAAAAAGGTTCTGCTCAACCACTCAGGATTACAGTCTTAGTCCAAATGGCATACTATATGACTAAAAATCGTATGGAAAACTAAGAAATTTTGTCATCACTTAGGGCATCCGTAGTGGTGGGTCGACCCATTCACGCCACGTATCATCGGGATGAGTCGATTTTTTCATTCTCCAGTGCTGTGCGACTCTTCCCGATTAAAAAAAATCCCTTTAGCCTTTGGAGTTGGCCCACTGCCTCGCTCCCGCAACTTCCTGGAAATGTCCGTTGCCTTCCTATCGCGTCTGGGCCTCCCGTAACGAGCATCCAGATCTCTCTCTCTCTCACCGATGGTGTGCGGCGGTGGCTGGTTGAGGCGCATCTGCGCCGGAGGATGGCAGCGCATGTCTGGGGCCACGTCCCCGCGGCAGTGGCGCCTGGCTGGGAGTGCGTCCCCGCGGCGGCGGAGCTCAGCCATGGCGCGTCCTTGTGTGGCAGCGCATCCCTGAGCTCCCGCGGCGGCGGCGCTTGCCTGGGGCAGCATCCCCGCGGAGGCGGAGCTCCAGCCAGGGCGCGTCCTTGTGCGGCATGTGCGGTGGCAGCACATCCCCGAGCTCCCGCGTGGTGCTGGCGGCGCACGGGAGTGGTGGTTGCGCCACGGCAGTGATGCGGCGGCGAAGGCGTTGCGCGCCGCGTGTGATGCGGCGGCGGCGGCGCGTCCCCGAGCTCCCGGCCTCCAGCAGGACGACGACGGCGGTGGGTGCGGCTCCGGCCTCCTGCTCGATTCGGTTGCTGGCCGTTGATCGTACTGTATCGAAATAATTTTTTAATTCTCATGAATCGGTTCATCTGCTTGCATCGACTCCTGACACACTTCATGAGTCGGTGGTTCTCCAGTGGGCATGAGTCGACTCATGGCGTGCCACCTCATCCTGTGAGTCGGTTTTCACGAGACCACTGGAGAAGCCCTTAGTCCCCAACTCACCAACTGAAGCCTGAAGGGAACGAGTGCTCCATGGTCCAGAGCTACAAGGTTCACCGTGCAGTTGCCTCTCCCACGGGGAAATGGCTGCGCAGATACCGCCGCCGGCGAGCACTGACGGCGGCGCCGCCCCGGTAAGCCGCGGGTTACCTGTCATTAGGATGTGCCCGCCATGCCATATGGGGCCTTGACGCTTTTGACAGTGGTCACTTGCTAGAAAAGGCTGTGTGAGGAAAGCGCCTGGTCATCCTGGTCCGGCGCTTTTTCTTTATTCCCATTCGGCCATTCCCAAGGATAGCATGCTTCTTGTTTCCAAGATATTGTCAGTGGGTGAAAGGATGCACTTACACACGAAAAAAGATCTAGAAAAATAAATCAAGCAAAACCTGAATGAACTTAGAGTTCATAATTGAAACTCCAGAGATTAATCGTTTCACTGGATGCTTAACGAAGGGCATGACCCATGGAGGCCTCTCAGTTCTGCGGAACACAGTGGGCACTGGCAACACCGGGGATCTCTCATCCCATTGGAGAGCATAGCATTCCAAACAAAACTTAAAAATAGAATTGGAGCAGGTTACTATGTCCTGCCAAACTAACAAGGTGAAAAGGTTATCGAGTTCAGACTAAAGCTGCTGAGGTTGAACAGCTGCCATACAAACATAGTTAATGAATCAGTGACCAGATGCTAAACGCTGGCACAATATCTTCTTATTAGTGCCGCTGACAGGAAATCGCCTTGAGTTGGTTAGTTTGCAATCCTGTTTGCCGGCGTAAGTCAATCTGCCGCCTCATCAAGATGTGCCTTGCTCAGGTCTATTTTCTCCCGAGCATCCAGTTGCATCATCTCCTGCACCTACTGTGGCTCCACTGCCTGCGCCTGTGCCTCCAGTCTATCAACATAAGATTTGTCAGGTGCACAGTAGTAAGAATTAATTAAAGCGTCAAGGGAGCCTTCGAAAATGTGTTAGATAAAACTGACTTCAAATGATGAAATCAAGGTAAAGCCCTTTCGTTTTGAGATGCAACAAGGAAACAGCGTAAGCACCCTATTGCAGAGAAGATTTTTTTAAGTATATCCCAGGGCTGCAAGGGAGCAGCAAATACTCACCTTGCCAAGATTCAGCAAAATAAAAAATAAAAAAGGCTTAAAGAAAATTTCCCTGTAACACGACACACCACAATGTTTGAATGTCTGCACATAATCAACTCTAGCCATTTTAAATTTTGCAAGATGTTTGGAATACAAATAATCCAAATAAGATAAATATGGATTAAAACAATTGGATGTGTGCGAAATTAGTAAATGCATAATACAGATATTTTGCTGCTGAGGGCCAATGCAGAATCCTGATGCAGAACAAGCCAAATGGGATCGGCTGACATGATGCAATCACAATCCACGAATGAAATAGCACTGTATATAGATGGCAGCCATCCAAATAAGTGATGCTCGGTTGTCTGCTTCTTGGGTGATACCCCGTGAAATCAAGGGACAAAATGGAGAGGAAACTATTGATTGCAGTCCTTAACATGGTACATGATCTAATTATTTAAATTTGGCCCACTGGGAAAGCAGAGAACGGTACAAAGGGAACTAAAAAGCTCATCATATCCCAATAAAGATATCACTGATGGTATTGAGGACCTCAAAAAAGCTGCTGGAGCTGAATAGATAAATCAAAAGTGACTGTTTGGTGATGTGATAATTTTCCACCTAAAAGCTAGGTGATTTAAGTTAAGACTTTAGGATGCTCCAAAGCAGATGGAGCTTGAAAAAACAGTAATGATTGTTTCTCTAGCAGATGCAGCAACCATGAGTTTCCAACTACATAGGCATACAGATTGTCACCGGTTCCTCCAAAAGAGTAAACAAGTTTATACCCCCCTTTCAATTACAATTACAAGACACATTGTAGAAAAGTCTGCCTGCAAGCATCGAGTAACCCCAGTCCACCACAGGTACTCATAGCCACCTTCTGCTAGGTGGTGGTTTGATAAAAAATGTGGTTTTACTGCTCATGCATAAGCTTTCTGAATCTGGTTCCTTAAAAAATTCTTTTTTGTGCTTTATCCAGTTGCTATATGAGCTTTTGGTGGCCTTATATGCAATGCACTACACTGCTATGAAAAGGGCATAGCTTGTACATTTTAATTTTGGGGACAGAAAAAATCAGAATCCATATTTATGACCATATTGTTGCGCCCCTCCCATTTTTAGTGGATAGTTACTTCCTGAACTAGAAGCATTCATTTAGAACAAGCAAGCCAAGAAGTGCATGATTTAGGAACTGCAGAGTAGAAATCATTCTATTGCATTACAAACTAAACTGCTGGATTGAAACCAATATTTTCGCACCAAAGAAAAAGG
>JAKNSH010068637.1:0-12793 GCA_027790015.1 Cymbopogon flexuosus
CTAAATGAACGGCTTTTATTGCATCTCAAAGGTGGTGGGAGGCACAATCCACGAGACAGAGCCTGATTGGCTCAGGGGGTATGTCGGCCGCCCTAGGGGCAAGGGCGCCCGCCCTACATCATTAATTTAACAGCACCAGCAGCCTTTGCTCGTCCAGCAGGTGTGGTTCCAGAACCTCTAGCAGTAGCAATATCTTTCAATACTAACATTCTTATTAAAAAAGTACGCTGTAGTACGCAAACGAGCTGTGCATGCCTGGCCCAACTGCCCAAGCCTCACGACACCAGGCCCAAATAAATTAATCGGCAGCGGCAGCCCACGTGATTAGAAAACTCAATTAGACTCAATTTTCAGCAACGTTGGGGGGGGGGGGCTAGCTCCGCCAGTGGTTTGAAGCTTGGTGATGTCTTAGTGGTGATTGTGAGAGTCCTAACTCATGGTGTAAACAACTTTGGGTGATTCACCATGCTGGAGTGGTTAAGAATCAACCCATAGAACACACTTGATCTTTGTGCAGTGCAAGGGGAGTGATACTTTTGCACGAGTGCTCCCACAAGGAATGGTGGGGAGTGCCAACTCCCTGATACGTCAGGAAAATGTTGTCGTGTTCATTTCCTTCTCTTTAAATTCCGCATTTACTTTTGAGCAATTACTTTGATATGTTTTAGAATTGTCACGCTACATTAGGATATATTGGAACCAAAGGTGGAAAATTTTCATGCGTAAGATAGATAACACTTTAGGCACAAGGGTTGAAATGGGCTACGTGATATGTTTTAATTGTTGTGTGAAATTTTAGATTTGCCCAATTCACTTCCTCTTAGGCATCTTGATCCTTTCAAAGAAAACCTATATTTGGATCATTCATGTCTAATTTTTAGTGGCCTAACAAATCTGTTATGGAGTTGGCATAAAATCTGTTATGATACACAACCATAATCCATGAAAAAAATCACGGGCTATAGAATTTAGCGGAGCTTGGCCAAAATGCTATAGCGGCGCTATTTTGACGTTATTCGGTGCTATAGCGCGCGGTTGACGCCCATACACATGCACACACACTCACCTTATGAATACACGTATGCAAACCCTACCCCTACGAGGACATACGAAGGACTGAGCCGACAGATCTTGAAGTTCATGAAGTCACCATAGGCGCCTCGCTGTGGTCGGGGGTCGCCTACCATTTAATGCATAGCGCCAGTAAATCCTGTCAAGAATTCTAAAAAAGGTGTGAGCACCATGATTTGAACCCTGGTGAATATGATCCCACTGGACGGTCCTACTATTGCACCACAAGTCAATTCGCTACGAGGAAGAATATTAACTTCTTGATACTGAGCTGAAAATTTGCAAGTGAAACTTTGCTATTAAAAGATCTCTAAAAGAAGGAAACAAGGAAGAGGTAGGGCCTGCTTGGTTGGGGGCTAAAATTTGCCTTACCAAAACAAGGGCAAGCCAAAACTAGGGCATTGCCAAATGTTATTGTCATAACTTTGGTAAGGTTTTTGGTAGAGCAATTGGTTGGTTATCAAAATAAGAGCTTGCCAAATTTCTTTTTATAAGAGTTTAAGAACATTCCAGAGACTTGCCAAAACTTTGGCATAAGAATTTGGTGATGCCAATTTCTTGGCAATGATCCAAGTGATGCCCACAATTTTGGCATGCCCTAGATTTGGTTTGACAAAAATTGGTTACCAACCAAGCAGGCCCGAAGTCATAATAAATCTACAGGGAAGGGAGATTATAGAATATAATTTGATACTATATCCTCGTGTTCGCCATTTACATAATATTTATCACTTTTTCTATCTATCTGTTGAAAGAAATTTCTCTCTTTCACCTTGCGACTTGTTTCTATAGAAAGAATTGTTTATTGTCTTTGTCATTCTATAGAAAAAAAATTATTTGTTGTCCTTTGTTCCCTGTTTTCTGTACCAACACACACCATCTAATTGTTATTTATTTTCTGTTATCTGTGATGATGACAGATCTCACCCTAGGATGATGATCCAAGGGTTTAGGATGTTGTAAGAAATATTGGTTACTTTTCTTGTGAAAGAGATGTAGCAACTCCCAATATTTATAGCTAGCAATAAGTGTGTACAATTTCTGGTTATACCTTATATATGTTATTTTAAATCTCGATATTCATTAGAAAAATCAGATGCCCTAGAGCAAGAATATTGAGTTCTTGATACTGAGCTGAAAATTTGCAATTGAAACGTTGCTGTTAAAAGATCTCTAAAAGAAGGAAGTAAGGAAGAGAAAGTCATAATAAATCTACAGGGAAGGGAGATTATAGAATATAATTTGATACTATATCCTCACGTTCATCATGTACATAATATTTATAGCTAGCAATAAGTGTACACAATTTCTGGTTATACCTTATATATATTATTTTAAATCTTGATATCATTAGAAAAATCAGATGCCAAAAATGCATAGAAGATTTTATTCTCCCGTTTATTTGGTGCTATATATATCTAGCATCTGCCCACATAGTAGTAACAACAGAGAGTAAATGACGATTTGATGATCCGCCAAATGTTTCCTTATAAAAGAGAACTGAGATACAAAGGTTCGGTAGTATACTGTTGTTTGTTTTCTTGAGATCGAGACCTGCGGTGTTCTTTGTTTTCTTGATATCGAGACCTGCGGTTGAGAGGGCTACAGAAAGCAACAACTCATCTGTTCGATCGTCAGGACACAAAGAACAATGAAGCAAGTAATTCTTTGGCTGAAAATCTCTCTGTTCCTCTCCAGCTTCTCCTACTCGATGCAGGCCCAATACAGCTCGATTTTTAGCTTCGGTGACTCGTACACCGACACCGGCAACAAAGTCATCCTCTTCGGCCCGTCGACGCCAGGCCTGCTGATCAACAAACCGCCGTACGGGATGACCTTCTTTGGGCATCCCACCGGCCGCCTCTCCGACGGCAGACTGGTCATAGATTTCATCGGTAAGTTTCTTCCACGGCGAGCCTAGTTTCGTTTGTTCCTTATTATTATCTCGACGCCGGCAATGTAATGCCGGCATGCTGCACTGCACCTGTATATACCTGACCTATTACTTGACGCCCGTTTGGCGTACGGTGTGGTGTACACACTGCAGCCCAGGCACTGGGGCTACCTCTTGTCCCGCCATCGTTGTCGAAGAATCAAAGTTTCAAGCAAGGCGCAAACTTCGCGGTGGCTGGTGCCACGGCGCTGAAGACGAGCTCGAGCCCAGCGCTCTACCCGCAGGCCGCTGCCGGCGCTGCCAACAAGCCTCCTCCAAACAACATCTCACTCAGTGACGAGCTGCAATGGTTCGACGCCATGAAGCCCTCGCTCTGCGGCTCACCCCAAGGTAATCAAAGTGTTCATGTCAGTTTTTCTGTACCTACGGGCTACGTACACGTACTGCTATATGCGTACATTGCTGTTGCTGACGAGCTCTGTCTCTGTATGCTCTGTAGCTTGCAAGGAGTTTTTCGGGAAGGCATTGTTCGTCGTCGGCGAGCTGGGTTGGAACGACTATGGCGTGATGCTGGTCAGCGGCAAAAGCGTCGCTGAAGCGCAATCCTACGTGCCTCGGATCGTCGCAACAATCGTTGCTGCCACGGAGGTACATTCGAACTGAAGGCTGACATGCACCGACCTATCACGGCCTCTCGCACGGCAAGCTGATCACTCCACTACTGTTGCGTCGTGTGCATTTATGCAGAAACTGATCAACGACGGCGCCACGTCGATCGTGGTGTCCGGGATCTCACCGATGGGGTGCGCACCGGGTAACCTAGTGCTTCTGAGGAACCAGAACGGGGCCGCCGGCGACTACGAGCCGGACACGGGGTGCCTGAAGAGCCTGAACGACCTCTCCAAGTCCCACAACGCGCAGCTGAGCCAGGCGCTGACTGTTCTATCCGGCAAGTACCCCGGCGCGCGGATCACCTACGCCGACCTGTACGCGCCCGTGATCGCGTTCGCGGCAGCGCCCGCGCGGTTCGGCTTCGACGGCGCGGCCGGCGCGCTCAGGGCATGCTGCGGCGGCGGCGGCGGGAGGTACAACTTCAACCTGAGCGTCGCCTGCAGGATGCCCGGCGTCGCCGCCTGTCCCAACCCGGCGGCGTACGTCAACTGGGATGGCGTTCATCTCACCGAGGCGGCGTACCGACGTGTCGCCGATGGGTGGCTCAGGGGACCCTACGCCCACCCGCCCATTCTCGGGGCGTAGTCACGTCACGTAAATAAATTATTAATCTGCCTGAGTTTTGTAGTATCTGATTCGTGAGGCTTTGAAGATTTTTTTTTTCGGAGAACATGTCCACTTTTGATTCAGAAGAGGCTTATAAGGACGTTTTCTTTTTTTTTGAACTTTATAAGGACGTTTTTGAATTAACTTAAGGAGGAGGACTCAGACATTGACGGAATGTGCAAGAACGTGTAACTGGGCCGTGAGCTCGTCCAGATAACACCCTACCTGGGCCGCTCTCAACCATACAATTTCTACCTGGGCCGGTGCTCTCTTTTCACATGCCCCGGCGGGCGTCTGAAGGTGCAGGACACGGAGTAGTACTGTACTGTAGGAGTAGGAAACGCTGTAGCGTAGCGTAGCGGCGGTACACGAACACGACGGTACGACGATTGCTCCTGCTGACTGAACTTGTCGTCCATGCAGCAGCGCAGCGCATCAAGTATCTGGGCCCTACTCGCGTGGGGAAATGGGCCCAGCCCAGAAATAAGATATTCGAAATCTGGCGCATCCTCCACATCGCCCGGGGCCGGGCTGTCGACCAGCAGAGAAAGAGAGCTTGTCGCTAATTTTATTCTTTGCTCGGCAGTACAGTAGCGCACACCAAGGTTAATTCCGTTGATTATTATTTACTAGTACCACTGACAGAGGTTACTGTAATAGAGATTGCGATCTTACTTATCTCGTGATGCCTGTGAGACCATTGCATCATCTTTTTCATCAGTAGTACTGTGACTGAGCATTTTTTTTTTTTTTTGGAGCCCAATTGACAGTTCGGGCGATGCAGGCTGCAGGTGCAGTTCCGCTTCCGCTGGAGGGGAGGCCTGTGGGTGGCCTACACAGCGTCCCGCTGCATGATGCATGAATGATTCCAAACTGTCATTTACGAGCACTGAATGCCCATAAATGAGCAGTAATGTGTACTAGGAGTACTAGCAGCAACATACGGAGTATAGCAAAATGGAACAGCATAGCAACAGCGTTATGACCTGTCTGTCTATCCGTGAACGGTTGCTACTGACTGCTCTATCGGTCTGGAGTCTGGAGCTTTCAGCATTGCATCAGCGATTACAATTCTAGTTCTCTGCTAATGGTGCTGGGAATTTTGTACTCCGTACTAGGAAGAAGAACGACTCTGTGACAGTGTTGTACTGTCGTAACAATCCGTCACGTTGTGCGCGCCTGCCTCATCACTCATCAGTGAGCACCGCGTCGATCCCTGTGGTCGGGGCCGCCGGAATAATTGAGCTTTGGCCTTCCTTTGGGAGCGTCACATGCCCTGGAGCTGCTGGGGCTACACCACACATCTACTATACTGACTGACGCGCTGAGCTGCGCGAGCGTGAGTGAGGACGTGAGGGGTTTTTGGCTCGGCTAAAAATCAGACAAGCGGGCGGCAGAAGGACCCGGCACAATAACTGTGGATGTAAGTACTACTGGAGTAGCCGAGCTCGAGCTCCGCTGCTGGCTGCTGCCCCCTCCACAACCCACCTCCTGCATCGGCCGGCATCGCATTTATCCCCCACCTAGAATCTCAGGCAATCCGCCATTACTGAGCTGAGCCCCATCGCCCATCCTCTCCCCATCCGGTCGTCGCAGCTCGCAACGCCCAAGCGCCACCTCTCCCTGTCCGTCCGTCCGTCCCTCGGCCGTGGTGGCTGGCTATCAATCAGTGACGCACGGACGCCACTGCCTTGCCCACCACTCGCTCCGCCTCGCCTGCCTCCGCCTGCGCGCGCAGCCGTGCGGTGCCAGCCGGCGGTGTCACCACCAGCGACCGCATTCCTCCCATGGCGGACCACGCCAGGCAGCTGCTGCCCGTGCTCGCCGCCGTCTTGCTATGCTGCTGCTGCTGCTGCCGCTTTCCCCTCGCGCAATGCGCAGGCGGCGGCGGCGGCGGCGGGCCGCAGAACTACACCTCCATGTTCAGCTTCGGCGACTCGCTCACCGACACCGGCAACCTGCTCGTGTCCAGCCCGCTCTCCAACCACATCGTCGGCCGCTACCCCTACGGCATGACCTACTTCCACCGCCCCACCGGCCGATGCTCCGACGGCCGCCTCGTCGTCGACTTCCTAGGTGCGTCCTGCGTTTTCGCCGCCCATTTGCTGCTGTTTCTTTCATTAGTGGGGCGCATTTCATTCCTGACGCGATTGCGACTTCCTTGTTGCTGCAGCGCAAGCGTTCGGCCTGCCGCTGCTGCAGCCGTACCTGCAGGCCCGCGGCAAGGACCTCCGCCGGGGCGTCAACTTCGCCGTCGGCGGCGCCACCGCCATGGATCCGCCCTTCTTCCAGGAGATCGGCGCGTCAGACAAGCTCTGGACCAACCTGTCCCTCAGCGTCCAGCTCGGTTGGTTCGAGCAGCTCAAGCCGTCACTCTGCAGCTCCCCAAAAAGTCCGTTCCTTCGCATTGCATGCATACTCAAATCCGATTTTGCATTTGATGGGATTTTGAGTGCAGCGCTGATTGCATTTTGTTTTCCTGGTCTGAAATCTGAATGATTTGATGGGACAGAGTGCAAGGAGTACTTCAGCAAGTCCCTGTTCCTCGTCGGAGAGATTGGGGGAAACGACTACAACTACGCCTTCTACAAGGGCAAGACCCTGGACGACGCCAAGACCTACGTCCCCACGGTCGCCGCCGCGGTCACCGATGCCACCGAGGTCAGGACACCGAATCTCGCACTCCATTGTTTACTGTCTCCGTATCTCTCTCTGCATTTCGCACTAAACAATTTGGGAATCGCTACTCTGCTCTGCTCGCGACAACAGAGGCTGATCAAGGCCGGCGCCACGCACCTGGTGGTGCCGGGGAACCTGCCCATTGGGTGCTCGTCGGCGTACCTGACGCTGCACCCGGGCCGGAACAGCAGCGACTACGACGCCGCCGGCTGCCTCAAGACGTACAACGACTTCGCGCAGCACCACAACGCCGTGCTCCAGCAGAACCTGCGGGCGCTCCGGCTCAAGTACCCGCAGGCACGGATCATGTACGCCGACTACTACGGCGCCGCCATGTCCTTCGCCAAGAACCCAAAGCAGTTCGGTGAGTGCAATTTCTCAACTATCTCAGATCGTGATTTAGGTTCTGGGAGAGCTATTCCAATTCGACATCAAATGTGTTCATCGCATAATTGATCGGATAGACTGAAAGTGACACGGAATGGTCACTACTCTGAGCTAGACTAAAGATGGCCCCGCCACGATCTGCCAACCAATTGGAGTTCAGATTGCATGGCTCTTTCATAAAATAAAAGGATTGGGGATCTAGCTATAAGCCTATATACCTGTTCGGCAATCTCCTTTCGAGAAAAGGGAGCTATGTCTTTGCTATGCTTGCTTTTGCTACAACGAAAGGCATATGGTCCTTTTCGACAGTCATCTTCAGACTGCAGTGGCTAACACATGGATGTGAGACTGAAAAATTGGATCTTGACTCTTGAGCCGCTTTTACTGTAATTGGTAACCCTGCTTTCTGTGCTTAATGAAAGGTCAGCGCACCTGCCGAGCTCACCCACACACACACACAAAAAAAAAAGATCTTCCCCTTGGAGTGCTAAAACCCATTTCTTTTTTCAGATAATGGAACGTTAAATTAAAACCCATTTCTTTTAGAATGTATTGAATATTGATCTAGGCAGTGATCCTTCCATCCAGATAAAATCTGGACACCAGATTCTCAGTCTCCGCCCGTAATAGTACTCCTTACTACTAACATTCAGATGGTTGTTAGGGCACATCGAGAAATGTTGTTGTTGAGGTTGCCGAAGCAGAAGTCTACTGGCATCTTGGGCTGGTTCATCTTACTCTTATGAGTGTTTATTTGGTACACACCGGTAAACTGATTTGAAGTTTCCTTACCTAGTACTAAGTAGATGCCACTGTCAGTCCAATGAAATCTACATTTTTTCTTGACAAGATAATAATCTTGTAGCTATATTGATGAGTTCGTTAGCAGCTTGGTGAACTATCATATCATTGTCTATGCTGTCCCATATATAGGGGAAATGAAAACGATATCTCAATGTCAATTTGGAGAATTGGAGAGTAACTACCAACTGTCCAACTGTTTATAGACTTGGACCTCTAACTTCCCCTAACATGATAGTTCCATCCAGAATTCAGTTAATCCGTGGTCTTGTGTATGTGTGGATATAACGACCTGATTAGTCATGGACAATTGACCACTGGGATGGAATGAGGACTTTTTTTTAGAAAGTCGACAAGAAAGCTTGTCGATTTTTATTAGACGAATAAACGAAAAAAAAAGAGAGAAAAGGGTTTAATTACATAGTATGGTAGCTACCATATAGCAACTCTGACTTAGCGATGTACTGAGATGGAATGAGGACTGTTCTGCAGAATTTTGAATTCTTTTCTCAATTCATATGTTATGTCCTAAGAATTCAGATTCAGTGTCCAAACACTCCAGCATGATAGCAACAAAAGTTTATTAGCCCAAATTTTATGTGGATGTCGTAGTTCTTCTAATCTTCTGGAACTTTGGGTTCAAAATTCAGTTCTCCTGATGCTGGCTGTTGTGTTCTGAGGTTCCAACAAGCACTGGCAAAAATGCAGAAGTAGAATCCAAAAGCTGGAGAGACAGGATTTGACGGAGTGATTACAGGTATTCAGAACAATCCAAAACACAGCGATGCAGGAGCTGCGGCTGGCCTTCAGCATCCTATCATGGAAGACATCGACTTCTACAAGCGGTCCTTTGGGAATCACATTATTACAACTTAATGAGGAAATATGGGATGTTGTCTGGGTTCGGTTGATGACTCGATGTCAGTTGGTTGCCTTGTGGAACTGCAGGGTGATGGGTGATTTCGAATCTCTGAATCTCACTACTAGCAGCTCCTTTATTTTTTCTGGCCTTTTCTTTGTTTATCCGCCTTTTCGTTGGTCTTGTTTTTTCTTTTCTTTTCTTTTCTGTAATGTCCTGTTGTGTTTCTAACAGATTGGCTAAGGAATTCTCCTGCTGATGTTTGGGGAAAAAATGAAACTAAACTACTCTATGGATGTAAATGATGCAGGGTTTACTGAGGGGCCGCTGCGGACGTGCTGCGGCGGCGGTGGGCCGTACAACTTCAACCCAAAGGCGAGCTGCGGCGTGCGGGGCTCCAGCGTGTGCACAGACCCATCGGCGTACGCCAACTGGGACGGTGTGCACCTGACGGAGGCCGCTTATCACGCCATCGCCGACAGCATCCTCAACGGCCCCTACACCAGCCCCAGGCTCCTCTGATCTGAATGCCAGTGGTGAAGCTCGTCTCATCATCCATCGGCAGGCGGCAGCCGCAGCTCACCTCACCTGTAGACTGTAGTGGTGGCAAGAATGTGGCCGTGAGCTGTGCTAGCTGTGGCCTGTGGTAATTAAACGACTGTTGTACGTACTCCTACTATTAGTGTGACGTTGTTGGGATTGGAAGGTTAACTCGTAGTAACTAAAATGGTGGAGTTTTGAGTCCGCTTCTGCACTTGTGCTTTGTGTCGTGAAATTGGTCCGTCTAACTGAGGTACTTCAGTCACTCACTGGCAGGCGCCGGTGACTGTGTTTAGTGGATGAGTCTCCTCTGATTTAAGCTAGAGAGATGTCGTGTCATCTTTGTTGTTCCAGCGTGCTCAACAACAAAGAGTCGTCGTCCGTGTTGCCTGTGTGAATAGGGATCGTGTTGGCTGTGTTGCCCGCGTGTCATAGGATCAAAACGCCCTTCGGGATCTTTCGTGGGCGATGGTTGTCGTCGTCCGTGTTGCCTGTGCGAATCATTAGGATGCCATTAGTATGATGAAAAAGGTCGTTTTGCAACATTGTAGTAAGTAATGATATTCTTGAACTACCGACCTTTGCAGTTGCAGGTGGATATTGCCTACTCCGTACTCGGCTTCTCCTAATCCCTGACGTTTGGGATCGTGATGAACTGATTGGATTCGATACTAATCCCGGGAAATAATTTTGATCTTGTCTTGAAATCACGTGAGATGAGGCCAACAACATAAAACTGCTCAACAGTAACCAGATTCATTTTGCAAAAATTAAATATTTATACTTACATGAACAAACAAGTTAAAATTGTGCAGAATATCATATATTTTCTTGTGGCTTTGTTTTATTAATATATGTTCTTAAAAAATCACTTAAGTTTGATTATGTTTGCATAAACGTTTTGAATAAAATAAATAATCAAACTTTTAAGTCAAAAAAGTCAAACGTCTTGCAATTTGGAACGGACAGAGTAGATTCCAATTTCTCGAGGCAATCCAAACAGGGTCTAACAGAATTGCTCATCTCATTGGGCTGACATGATCTTCACACATCATGGGCCGCCTGTTGGGCTTGTAATTTTTCTCACCTATACACGGTTTGAGTGGATACTAGAGCATGCATTGTACATTAATCCACTTTTTTTCATGTACATGAATACTATCATGTATAGTCGTATTTTTTCATTGATGCTTCAAATCCACAGACGCATGTATATTAATAAATATGTTTAGCCTCATGTAGCATCGAACAGTCAGTTCTGACCCTTATCCACCATGAGGTATAGAGTTGGTAATGCTGATGCATGTGGGCCTTGCAACTTGGGGAGGTTACCTAGCTTCAAACCTTGCTGCTCAAGCAGACAAGTAGAGGCTGGCATCCATATAATAGACAACTTGTGTGCTAGTAAACAAAATTATATGCGATTAATCCACATTGCAAGAGTAGGCTATATACCCTTGTGTTGAGGAAAGCTAGCACAGCAATGGATTAATTAACATTTAGCGTGGTGGCATCTACTAGCCTCACGCGTTTTATCCGCACGCGTATTAGCATGTATTATATACAAACTGAGATGCAGCAGTCAGCAAACTGGTGCAGCAGTCAACAAGGTACATAGGCTTATGGTGTACAGGATCTCTATTATATTTTCATGCGCATATATGATCATTTGTGTTTGTAATTGTATTTCTGGTATTAAAAAAATAGGTCATGCTAAGCTTCTCAAATAATAAATAGCTCAAATAGAACTCTTCTTCATTAACTTCAGTTCTTGCTAGTACGTAATTAGCAAAGTCAAAAACAGATACCAGAACCGTCAGTTCTTGGTAGTTTCGCGGTCGTTGCCCTTTGATCGAGCATGAGGAATGAGGAGTGATGCGCAAGAAATCAACGTCTCTAACTCATATTTATATGGAAGCAATCAACCACGCTTGAAACATCTTCAAATTAAGCACTAGCTTCCACGTTCCAAGCACCACAGTTGCCTTTGGCCTACAGTTTTCCCCACACAGGACCAGACTCAGCAATCAGCATCGTCAGCAAAAAGCCATTCTTGCATTCCAAGCGCAAGCGGACGAACCATGAGGCTTCTTCCCGTTCCTGCCGTAGTGGCGCCATTATTCCTACTCCTTGTCACCCTCTCGTTCCCCCGCAGCGCCTACTCCGGCGAGCAGAAGCGATTCACCTCCATAATCAGCTTCGGCGACTCGTACGCTGACACTGGCAACCTAGTGAGGTGGGAAGACCCCGTCATTCAGAGCATCAACCTGATCAAGAACCCGCCATACGGCGAGACGTTCTTCGACCACCCATCCGGTCGCGCCACCAATGGCCGCATCGTTCTCGACTTCATTGGTACTATTACTACTACTACCACTGATGGCGTTGATCTTTATATTGTTGACGGAATTGCATGTCTGAATGAAAGTATATGAAACACATGCGCGTGCGTGCACCGTGCAGCCGATGCTTTGGGTCTACCCTTCGTGCCGCCGGTGCTGTCCAAAGGGGAGAACTTCTCGACGGGCGTAAACTTCGCGGTGGCCGGAGCGACGGCTCTGAACCTGACGTACCTGCAGGGGCAGAACGTCACCGTCGACCTCCCGATCAACAGCTCCCTGAACGACCAGCTCCGGTGGTTCGAGCAACTGAAACCATCGCTTTGCCGCCGTAGCAGCACACGTGGAGATTGCTTTGGCGACTCTCTCTTTATGGTGGGGCAGTTCGGAGCAAACGATTACAGTAACATGCTGATGAACTCGAACATGACCTTGGAACAAGCGAGATCGTTTGTTCCGGAAATTGTCAACACCGTTGCAACTGGTGTCGAGGTACTTGATGAACTTGCACTGCATTTGCATCGCGCACTGTCTGACGGACTGGATGCATATATAATACGCAGAGGCTGATCCATCATGGCGCCAAGTACATCGTTGTGGCGGATAAAATCCCCTTCGGCTGTATGCCTGCCACACTATCGAGGCTCCCAAACCCCAGTATGGGAGACTACGACCAGTACGGCTGCCTCAAAAGCTTCAACAGCAGGCTGTCGCGGTACCACAACGCACTTCTCCGGCAACGCATCGACATGCTCCGAAGAAGGCATCCGCACACAAGGCTCGTCTTCGCCGAGCAATACCAGCCTGTGATCGCATTTCTGCAACACCCTGACCATTTCGGTGAGCTTCTACTCTCTCTCTCTCTCTCTCTCTCTCTCTCTCTCTCTCTCTCTCTCTCTCTCTCTCTCTCTCCACCCCCTGGGGGCGGTGATGAATGTGCGTATC
>JAKNSH010068917.1:0-14929 GCA_027790015.1 Cymbopogon flexuosus
GGGGGGGGGGGGGGGGGGGGGGGGGGGGGGCGCGATTCATAGCACAGTGCAATTGTTCAAGCATAGATAATTTAGAGACACTTGAGCATCCTTGTCAAATCCAAACTTAAGAGTCGGATTGGTGGGGGATCCAAATTTGGCTTGAACCGTTTCTCTACGAAGTCGAAATCACTTCCTGAAAACATTTTGGCTAGCTCACTAGATTCTCGAAACTAGAACTAGAATAAGGAAAATAAGGGTTTAGAGTTCCATGTGATTTATAGAAACTCATGTGATTGAAAGGCACCTTAGACTAATTAATTTATAAGTACTGTACAATTGCTGCATGAAAAAGCTTGCTCTGCCGCTACACCTGCTTGCAGATTGCAGAGCTTGTGTATGCCCATTGCCCAGTGGTCCGACGGTGGAGTTTGTACGCACTTGTTGCAGCAGGACGCAGACGGCGGGCGCAGCCTTTTCCGTTGGTCGTTGATGCGTGACTGGTCGAGAGTGCCTGCTCCAGCCTGAAGCCTTGCAGCCTGCTGGGACGGACGGCTGGAGGTCGTAGGGGCCCGGATCCCGACGTGTCGCGTCCCTGAGCCGTCTGATTCTGATGAGCGTCGGAGGCGCTCTGATTGCATGCAATGGTGCCTGCGCCGTGTTGTTTCTTCTGGCTCTGGCTCTGGCTCATGCCTGGTGGCTGCGCCGGCCGGCCGGCCGAGGTTCTCTTCTTCATCCCAAATTCACTATACAAAAAGAAGATTCCCCATCACATCAAAATATCGGCAAATGCATGGAGTACTAAATGTAGATGAAATCAAAAACTAATTGCACAGTTTTGTTGTACTTTGCGAGACGAACATTTTAAGCCTAGTTAGTTAAAGTTTGGACAATTTTTACCAAATACAAACAAAATACTACAGGAATTCTGATACAGTGTTTCTGGCCTCCAATTCACCGATCTAAACAAGGCCTCAGCTCGATGCTGCATCTATCACACCAAAGAGGCAGGCAGGCAGGACGCATGACAGAGCATTCTGCCCGCTTCGTTTGACTCGAAATGCTATTGCTATTGGGGGACTACGCGCCGACTCGATATTCCTGTTTCTTCGTCGTCGTCTTCTAGCTACCAATAGGACGGGATGCGTGTGAGGTGAAAGCGTTAGTAGCTAGGGATTTTTTTTTTTTTTTGACAACTAGCATTAGCTAGGGATTAGCAACCGTGAAAACGTACTGTTCTAAAAAAAACCGTGAAAACGTACAAGTAAAATGTACTGTTACAGGAATTCTCCGGTCCTATACTTTGAATCTTTGATGGACCGTTAAAAACGATCTTATAAGTGCAATGTATTACTCCAGCGCATCCAAAGAACAAAGTCCAAAACATGCTGCCAAATAACAGAGGTGGTGCGATGATGAGGGTCGCCATACACGCATACTAGACCATACTGCTTGAAACTAATTTTATTTATGCACAAAGCAAAGATGAAGTTGTGGTTATGGTCTACAATATTAAGGTCAACTTCATCATTCCAAATGAGCCAGAGGCCCCCAGACTGGCCTTGAGAAGGAACGACAAAAGCATCATTGTAATTAAATCGGTTTTTAATGGCATTTTTAGTAATAGAAGCATTTCTTGTTTCTGAAAGAAAGCATACCTGGGGTCTGGTAGACACTAGGAGACGGTTGAGATGGTTCATGGTCGGACTGCGGAGGCTCCCGCCCGAGCCTCGACAGTTCCACGCCAGATATGTCATGGCACTGTTGCCGCTCGGTGCCGTAGCCTGGACAGTTGCCTGAGGAAGACTTCGCGCAGGATTATCGGTACCAATAGACTGAGCTGCAGTATGAGCTCCACCCGGCCATCCGACATCAGGCTGGACAGAGCCATGAAGCCCCGGCAGGTTAGCCGCTGGCACCGGAGCGCAGGTCAGAGCTTGTCCTAAGGGACGGCCACCAGAGGCATTGGCGGCGATCGTGGTGGAGGAAGAGGCGGCGAAGCAAGGCTGCAGGGGGAATGGGTTGTGGACAGAGTGAGGGGGTTTGGATGTGTCGGCGACCGTGGTGGAGGAAGAGGCGGCGAAACAAGGCTGCAGGGGGAATGGGTTGTGGACAGAGTGAGGGGGTATGGGTGTGGGAGGTGGCTCAGGAGGCACATCCGCCATGGGAGAGCGGGCGGTAGATTGTGGCACAGGGGGCATATCCGCCATGGGCGGCTGAACAGGATCTTCGGCGCCGGAACCAGCTGGAGGAGATGGCAGCGGCTGAACAGGATCCGCTCCTCGTTGGCCGCTGTGCGGGCCGACGCTCGCCAGGCGACCCAAGTGGACGTACGAGTCGCACACCAAGGTCCCGCCCAGAAACTCCTGGCGGCCTCAGGACGAGCAGGACGAGCAGGGCACCGGCGGGGTGCCCCAGCCCGCCTCGCCCTCTTCGTTGGCCGCGGCGCGAGCCCACACGCGCCAGGCGACCCGGGAGGCGAGAACGGGGCAGCAGAGGGCGGTGAACACGAAGCACCACCAGCTGGAGCCACGCCTGGAGGGGGGTGCAACGAGCAAGGGGCGGCGACAGGACTGACGGGAAACAGCGATGCTCCACACGCGCGGCGGTAGATGGAGATGGCGGAGGGCGGGGACTAGAACTGAGATGGCGTGGCGTGAGACGAGGACGAAGCGGCGGCCGAGGCGGCGGGCGAATCGCGCCGATGGCGGAGGCGGCGGCGGCGGAAACGCGCGAGGAACGGACGCGCGGCGGCAGGCGGAGATGGCGGAGCGTCACATGAGGCGAGGACGAAGCGGCGGCAGAGGAATCGCGCGAGGAGGACGGAGCGGATGCGCGGCGGCAGGAGGAGATGGCGGAGGGCGAGGACTGGAGCTCAGATGGCGTCGCGTGAGGCGAGGACGAAGCGGCGGCGGAGGCGGCGGGCGGATCGGGTACCACTGCTCCAGATGTGCTTGTTGAGCTTCACATCGATCCTGACATCAGTACCCATGGCCTTCTGAGCGAACTTCTTGATCTCCTTGATGGTAGTTGGTGCCTTCTTCTTGAAAGTGCTGCAGCCCACACGCCGAGGATGGGGGTTCCACCGGATGGATGGACTAGAAACAGCAGGAGCAGGAGAAGATCGAGGATTGCATCAGGGATCGGAATGGGGGAAAACATAAAACAGCATGACACCACTCATGCTCACGAAGGGGAGAGCAGATGAACCAGGAGGGGAATCAGCAAAAATTACAGGTCCATGGAGCGCAGGCGTGGATCTATCAAAAGCTCTGAATACTCTTTGGATTTGGAGAAAGATTGAGGAAGATTAGATGAGTAGAGGAGGTAGGGTAGAAGGACACGGCAAGCCGCCACTTAGCACTCAGGCACTTCTCCAGTAGTTTTGTCAGTCTATTAAACATATGAAGCTATTTCAGAGTATTGAAATAGTCGCA
The DNA here is from genome assembly GCA_027790015.1 of Cymbopogon flexuosus. Lineage (NCBI taxonomy): Eukaryota > Viridiplantae > Streptophyta > Magnoliopsida > Poales > Poaceae > Cymbopogon > Cymbopogon flexuosus. Next base: position 3,417 of record JAKNSH010068917.1, read on the forward strand.
TGTGAGCATAGTTGTTCTAAAGATCAGGGAGCTGGATGTTGTTGTCCACTACACGGACCCCGGCCCGGGTACTCTCATCAAGACTACCACAAACGTCCGTACGGCGCGGGGACAAAGGCCGTTTTGCCAAGGGAGAATCTGATTTCAGGAAGACAAAGATTTAGCATAATTTTTTGCCTTAACCAATATGCACGACATAGAGTAAAAAACTACTTAAGCAAATAATCTATCACTTAATTAACCTGCAAAAAGATATCACGAACAACATTTACGTATTTTCAAGACTCTTTGTCCAAAAGAGCAAAACCTTCTCTCCATAGATTTGTAATTTTTGGAAAGTTGCTCAAGCCCTCCATGCTTCCTCCTTGGGCTACAATATCTGTCACGGGGATAAAGAAGCATAGGATTGTAATATATAGTGTGTACCCATTAGTAGAGACAAACCTTATCTATAAATGGCATTTTAGACTCAACCGCCTCTAAAAATGGCCATACAGGTAGAGGTGGCTATAAATTATCATTTTCAGAGGAGACCAAGAAAGCCACCTCTGAAAATTGGAGTCCACTTTGTGCCTTTGAAAATGTACTTCTAGTGGTGACTTGTCCAAAAATAGTTATGTTGCTGAAAAATAATTTTGTAGTGATTTATTTCAACTGTGAACTGCCAAGAACTTAGTGGGCATATAGGGATGAGCAAGTTTTCATATGCAGGGATCCTATCAGAAACACCATGATAGTGGACACTACCACACAAATGTTGTTTACAGATAGTCTGAATGTTTTAGAGCCGGTTATCAAAACCGATACAATGCCACTGATCATAAAAATAAATCTTTTTTAATTAGAAGCAATTTTTAAATTGACCTTAAAAATAGATTTGCAGGGAAATTTTTTGTAAGCTAACTGCCCTTAAGAATCGATTTGGTTAAGTCCATTGTCCCTGAAAATGATTTTTCTGAACAGATGGTTTAGTCAATCGTCTATAAATTTAGAAGTCATAGGAACAAGGAAATTTGTTTTATGTGCTCACTTGGACAATCCAAAAATTAGAAATCTTGTGAAATTCAGGGCTCCTAAACGATCTCACATAAAAATTTCATCCGAGCTCTATATTTTTATATAAATTTTATCTTAATTCATCTTTATTTGAAAAAATATATGAATTTATTTCTTCTATAGCTATTTTTAAGGGCAATTGACTTAGTCAACTGTCTTTAAAAATCAAATTCTAGGGATGATTGACTCAAATCAAGCATCTCTATAAATCACTCATTCTAAGAAGCGATTGATCACCACTGAAAAGTGTATTTTCACGGAGTAAACCAATATAAACACTTCAATAAAAAAAAAAATAGCAGCAGCAGATTCCAAAGGAGGAGCGACTCTATTGTCGTGGGAGCACAAGGCAAATTAGTCATCTTGGTAAGGGGTAACGGTATATATATAACTGTCCCTTTTTTATATGGGCTACGGCCATGTTTAGTTTTCAGAATTCCTCCTCAAATTCCACAACATAAAAAGAAGATTTTCATCACATCAAAATGTCGGCACATGTATGGAGTACTAAATATAGATAAAATCAAAAACTAATTACATAATTTTTTTATACTTTGCGAGACGAATATTTTAAGCCTAATTAATCAATGTTTGAACAATTATTACCAAATAAAAACAAAGGTACTACAGTGCAGCACAGTGATTCGGTGTGCACCGAATCCCGGCATCTAAACGAGGCTTGATTTGGAATATCTGATTTAGACGGGACGTCTCAGAAGGTCAAAAATCTATTGATTTTTCATACAAAAAGTTTGTCGTTAGAGTATATATATAATAATTTGGTTATAGTAGCTCTGCCATCTGCATGCTACCAACGAGACTCGAATGTTTTTTCCGTGCTTAGTTCTAGAACGAAGCGACTACCTCCCATCCATTAATCGGTGTATATACGCCAGCCGTACGTCTTCTTGATTGAGGGAGAACACGTACAGCTCGGCAGAGCATGGCCATGGCCGTCATTATTGACTGGACTGACATGCCGACAGTAACAACACGAGCAGCAAGCCGGGCAGCGGGCAGGGCCAAACAAAATATTGTCGGCATCCGTCCGGTCATAGTAGCCGAGGACGTACTCTCGTGTCGCTGCCTGCAGCAACCTGTGTGGCCATATCGGCCTTGTGAGTTCCCTCGGTCAGCAAACACTCAGACGACGACTGGTCGAGACGCACATGCTGTTCGGTTCGGCCTCATCTCCGACCCCCATTCGTCTTCGTGTGGTCAGGCCAAGCATGAGATGAGATGAGATTATCTTCCAACAGGGAAGGAAGTGCGTCGATCATTCCAACAATGATCTCTTTCAGAGCAACAATAATAAAGAAGAGGAATAGGAATCAATGACACAATTGGCCAGATTATGTTAGAGAAAATGCATCGACCGTTTGTACAACGTTTTCACTTTCTTTTGCAGATTAGCGAAAGATAGAGCAAATTGTATGGCAGCAACACTCGCTTTAGCATCTTGTCATTAATTACCATTATATTGGTGAAAGCAGGTGATTCCATATCAATTGCACGCCTGCCCAACAACATCTTCCGCTATTTTATTTATTTATTCATGATCGATGAAAAACAGAAACAAGTGGCACTGGGGCAGCATCCATCGGATTATTCAACGAGCGAGCATTATTGACCCGCCGTTCATCAGTCAAAATAATCACTACTAGCTAGCTGTGCGGCTAATAATCTATAGTATGCAATACCCGTAGACCGTATCCATGCAAATCTCGCAAATGCATGGGTTGGTATCGTATCGATGTTAAAGGAAATTCAACCTAACAGCACTTGGTGCTAAATGGAATAATAATCAGGTAAGCTCGGCGTTCGAAATTGGGAAAAGTGCTTGGCGTGGAAGATTAGGATCGACGCTAAGCATCAACTAGCTACTTGTATTGTTATTAATCTCGATACGACCGAACATGGATTCTAGCCATCGATTGTGAATTCTTTGGCTGGGCTCCATCTAGATGTAGGCATCAACATAGGCCAGTCAATGTTTGGTGAGTCCCACTCGATCCCACTGTGGAAAAATGTATCGATCGATCAAGAAAGATACCACCAACCTGTGCTGTGTGCTGTGTGCTACATTATTCATTCCAGGTCATCACTTGTGATGACTGATAAAGAGGAACGGAGTAAAACCAAAGCCGACATCATTAGGTCGATGAGAACTGTTTTGACGCTATCTGTGCCAAACTTCCAACAATAGGCACATGCATGAATGATTTTGAAGTAGTGACTGTCAAATCAAATAATCCAAGACCTGTGTCCACTAAAAGTCTAAAACTGTCATTCATGACAAGTATATTTCCAATTCCTTTTAGTAACCTCTCGGGTGGCTAGTAGAAAGGAAGTGTTTTAGTCACCTAATTTTGTTCAGTTTGTTTGTCACTTTTTTAGTCTCTAAATTGATGAAAGTTTAGTTCAATTTAGTTTGGAGGTGGGAACTAAATAGACTTTCAATATCATGAAACGACCTCTACTAGTTTCCATATATTAAGAAAAAATGCATATGCAGTTTCGATGGGCTAGTCGAGCTGAAGTGCCATTTTGTAAAATGAATTTTATCTGGCGATGCTCCAAATTTACTTTTTTAATTTAACGGAGGTCCGATTTACAGAAACGTGTGAATGGTGGCAATCAGGACATCAGGTACACAGGAATCAGATTCGACCTCACTCACGTCCGTGTCGCTATATACCCAACGGGACATTTTGTTCTCGGCACACGGGAAATGAATTGAAGCGCGTGTTGAGGTTACTACGTACGACTCTTCATCCTAGCTACGGGAGTCCGGAGGTGACGCCGGCCGATGAGCTAGCGCACCAAATATTCTTTTGCTAGCTGCCTCATCCGCCGGAGTTCACGGGGCGTAGCGATGCTTTGGCTCTGCCTTTAATTCCACCGGAAAAAAAAAAAGGGATTTCACACGCCTCAGACTCAAGTCATAGGCATGGCGAGCCGTGCACTCATGACTCATCTGATACCTACCGTAATATTGTGGCGAAAAGAACAGGTGGTATGGGTGGCTATCATCCTGAGCTAGATGAGGGCTCTGTTGCTGATCAAGATCGGTATACAGATGTATTACATCTTCCATTCAAATTTTGAGACTTTTTTATTTTTGAGTTCACGTGAGTATGTAACCCGAGCAAAAGGGGACGAGTTCAGGCGTGGTGCACGTATCAGTTATGCGGTACAAGTCTACGGCCGCCTCAATTGCCATGAGAATATGGAGTCGTTTCGCATGAAATTGTCGCAGTGCTCTTCGAATCAGATCCTAATCATACAAGAGAAATATTATAATATATATTTTCTTCTATAAAGTTGGTCGAAAACAAAAGGGCTTAATTAAGTACCCAGAAGACTAATGACATTTGTTGCGCAATTGCAATGACACTCCCAGGTCCCAACTGAGAAACTAGAATGATTTCTACCTTTATTAACTAGGGTGTCAACTAACCAAAACGATGATATGGCATAAGAATTAAAGAAGATAGAGAAGAATATGGTTCCTTTGATAGAAAACTATGTATACATAAAACCACGATACGAAGAGATGAGACAGGTGGATACCTAAGAGAAAAGACATGTGTTGGACAAAACATTATTTTAGCAGAAAAATATTCAGAGAAAATATAGTTTCTATCCGTAAATAACCAAATAAGAAAGATATAAAAACTAGTTGTGGTTCTTGCATGGGCATTGCCATAATTCCATCTATCACTGCTATAGAAACAACTTTTTCTTAAAAAAAGTTTCATATTTATTATAGAGGCGGAATAGCTTCTAATAAAATCAAATTTTAAGAAATTGCCCTCTATTTTTAGGACAACTGGATGCTAGAAAAACCAGCTGCCTCTAATTTTTTTAGAAGTGGCTAGGCTTTTTGCCTTTAGAAATAGAATAAATGCATTTCTAGAGGCTCTAGTCCTCATGTAAATATATTTGAAACATAGTAAAATTCATAATATTCAAATCAAGTTGGATGAAGAGTGAAGACAAACCTTATGCTAAAGTTGTAGTACTTGTTGTAGCACTTGAAAAGTTGTACAACTTTGTAGTCGACGACTATTTTATTTAAAATCATTTGGAGGCCTAGAAATTTTTGTTTTAAGGTTTTTATAATTTTAAATTTGTATTGTTATTTTTTTAAATGACCTTACATGGACACACACACCCCTAAAAATGTTGTGGTGTTCCAAGATATCAACAACTTTATAGTTGATTACTTTGTCATTTGAAACCATCTAGGACTTAGAAATCTATTTTATATTTCCAAATTTTGAAATTCATAAAAAAATCAAATTACTTCTGACGGATAAAATGACCTAGATGTTGTAGGCAAAGAGATCTTCATCACCGTAGTTTATGACATATTCATTTAAATTCATTTAGGGCTCAAAAGTTCTGTTTTAAATGTATATATTTTTAAAATTTCTTTTCAAATGATCTTGAACGAAGAGGTGACCTACACTACAAATGTAGGACTTTGTTTTAAATGTATAGTTTTTTAGAAAATTTTCAAATTACCTTGAATGAAGAAATGACCTACACTAACTGTGTGTTTGGTTGGGGGTTGGAGCGAGCTGGGTTGGGTTGGACCTGTCCCTACGGCTGTTTGGATGGAATCCGAGGTGGGTTGGGTTGGCCCTAGAAGGAATATTCCCGTGAGATGCGGGTCGGCTCCGTCCGATGAATCTAACGGACGGAGCGAACCCCCGTTTCTTCTGTCGGGAGCGCCGTGCGGCTCGTGACGGGCGCCAGCGGGCAGGAGGCGAGGTGGAGCGCGGCGGCCATGGCAGGCGAGCGAGGCAGACAGAGGTGCGGTGGCCTCGAGAGCGACGGGGAGCACGGCGGCCTCGAGCGCGACGGGGAGGAGACGGGGAGCGCGGCGGCCTCGAGCGCGACGACGGCCATGGCGGGAGCTCGCTGCTCCCCGCGGCGGCGGCGCGGCGGCCTCGAGAGCTCCCCACGGCCGCCCGTCCTCCCCGCGGCGGCTCGGAGCTCACCACGGCGCATCGACGGACTTGAGGAAGAAGATAAGGTGGAGAAAAAAGAAAAAGAAAAAGAAATAGGTGAGAGCTTGACAGGTGGGGTCCACTGGTGGCAAGTGGGATTCTCACTAACGATGTTATCATATCATCCAACCCGTGTTTCCAATTCCTTCAACCAATCATGAGATGGGTTGACTCCATCCCCAAAATCAGAGGTGCAACCAAACACTGAACGGGCTGGCTCCGTCCCAAAAACTGGGTTGGATCCAACCCAGCCCGCCCAACCCCCAACCAAACACAAGGTAAATATAAGCACGACTACCTGACTACCGGTAGACACAGTAAATATAAGCATAACTACCTAACTACTACTCTCTCCGTGTCAAAATGTTTATCGTTTTTTGTTTTCATGCTACAAGTTTGACTCAATTTGTAGATAAAACGTGCAACATTTATATTTTCAAATAAATTTGTTAAAAAACTAGACTTAAATACCTTTCTAATGATATAAATTATGTACTATAAATATTAATATTTTTAAATATATAATTTTTAAAGGTTGTTTCTTGGAAAGCAAAATTGACAAATATTTTAGGACGGAGGGAGTAGTAGACACAGTAAATATAAGGGACAATTATTTATTTGGCCCTAAAATAAAACATAGTTCTTTTATTTTAAGACCTAATAGACAACTTCAAAAAAAAGGCAAATAAGCAACCATGTTTCGTTCCCGGGCCAAACAAATAATTATTCCTAAATATAAGCATCTCAGCGCATCTCACGCAAATATAAGCATGACTACCTGACTGCTAGTAGACACAGTACGGTACCACACGTAGTTACTAGCAATGTCAAAATGCGTCGGAATTAGTATTATTGTTTTTTAAAAAAATACTCTATTCATCCCAAATTATAAGTAATTCTAAGAATTTTAAAAAGTCAAAGCATTTCAAGTCTGACCAAGGTTATACGATAAAATAATAACATTTACGATGTCAACTAAGTATCATTGGATTCTTTATTAATTATATTTTCATAATGTATTAATTTGATGTCAAAAATTGTTATAATTTTTTTTATGATTTTATCAAACTTAACTTTCTAAAATTCTTAGAATGAGGCCTTGTTTGGTTCCATTCAAAATTCCAAATTTTTATATTCTCTCTCCATCACATCAATCTATAGACGCATGCATGGAGTACTAAATATAAGTAAAAAATTAACTAATTACACAGTTAGGTTGTAAATCATGAGACGCATCTTTTAAGCCTAATTAGTTCTTGATTGAACAATAATTAACAAATACAAACGAAAATGCTACAGTGCCAAAAATTCTAACTTTTCGAATTTAAACACAATCCAAACGAGACCTTACTTACTCCCTCCGTCCCTATTTAATTGTCGTTTCGCTTTCCGAGAAACAATTACCGGCATTTTTTATAAATAGTAAATATCGTCAATTAGTATTATAATTAGTATCATCGGAAAGATCTTTGAATCTAGTTTTTTAAAAAAAATTATTTGAAGATACAAATATTGTATATATTTTCTAAAAATTGAGTTAAACTTGTGGCACGCATTCTACGGCGACAATTAAATAGGGACGGAGGGAGTAAAATTTAGAGCCAAAGAGTATTGTATTCTATCTCTAGCATGTGCTCCTACTCCTAGCATGCATGCACTGCTGTGTGTCAGATGGGAGTGGGTAGCGCACAAATTCTATGGATGGAGTGAACGAGCGGGCAGCACATGCGAGCCGGGTGGCGCGCGGGACGCACGGGGCAGGGTTCGACGTTCGGTCGTTTGAATATGTTCGGGGCCTTGTTTAGATCCTAATTTGTGGTTCAGAATCAATATGCAAAAATAAAAGATTTCCTGTCATATTAAAAATACCAGCATATGCATGGAGTACTAAATATAAATGAATTAAAATCTAATTGCACAATTTAGTTCTATTTTGCGAGACGAATATTTTATGCTTAGTTAGTCAAAATTTAGATAATTTTTACCAAATACAAACAAAATTCTACAGGAATTCTGCTACAGTGTTTCCAACCCCAATTTGGGGGTCTAAACAAGGCCCGGGTGTAGAATCAATGGATTAGCTATACCCAGTAACTAAATATACATGATGTCCTCGAACTACTAAATAATACTGAATCGCGTCCAGTACCAGCCAACAGTATTTATTAGTATCACGAAATACTAAATAATATTGACTCGTGACTACTGAATTTTCTTTTTACATAGTGAATTTGGTGCCAAAATTTGAAAACTAAACAAGGCCCTACTCAAGCGCCACGTACTACTAGTACTCCCTTTATCTCTAAAAGAGTGTCGCCGTAGGATGCGTGCCGCAAGTTTGACTTAATTTGTAGAAAATATATGCAACATTTGTATCTCCAAATAAATTTATTAAAAAATTAAATTCAAATATCTTTCTTATGATACTAATTGATTATATTTATTATTTATAAAAAAAGACAATTGTTTCTCGGAAAAAAAAAGCAAGTACGTGTTCACAGAGTTCTACACTCCTGGCAAGTGGCATAGCGTGTCGCCTGGCTTTTGGCATGGGAGACAGCGTGGGTTTGTGGGCCCAGCCAATGCCCAGCCAATGCATTGTCAAACCGCTAGCAAACTGGCAGCAGCAAATAAAAAAGCAAAGGCAGCAGAGCATCAGGCCGTTTCAGCTGGTCAGTTCGCGGGCCTCACCAAATAATTGTTCCTCCATCTCACAAAGAATTATTTTTTTTTATCTTGTACGATCTCTGTTCGACCATTTGTCTTATATAAATTTTTATGCAATTATTAAGAAAATAAATAAATTATTATAAAAATATTTATAGAAATAATTCATAACACAATAACTAATTTTTTTATAATTTTTTGAATAAAAAGAACGGTCAAATAAAGATCGTATATGTCTTGTGGCATATACATGCCCAGCACTCTCTATCTCTACCGTCAAAACATACTTTGAGATCTGTGCCAACTCTCTCTCTCATTCGTATTCTCTTGAGATATCATTTTTTTTCTAACCGTATTGCTCTAGTATTTCCGGACTGTTGTCAGACCAACTTGCTGCCTCTGCTGGTTCCCACGCCTCCTACTTTCTGTCACTGTCACACAGTCAGACGCCTCCTACGCTGCCCTCCCGTACTTCATGCTGCCCTCCCGTGCTACTATTGGCATTCAAATTTTTTTGCCACATGCTATCTAATCCTACTATTTATTTGTTAACTAATGTTTTTAGTTTACTTTTTCTCACATCCTTCATCTTTTTTGCTAATCTTTTATTTATTTATATTTCTGAACGATTAAGTACGTCATTGTTTTTCTCTCATTTATTTCACCAAATCTATATTTTCCATAACTACAGTTAAAAAACGACCTGCAACACTTTTTATTCTGCTTATTCTTAATTTATTTACTTTAAATCTTTCATGCGTCTTACGAAGTACGTAAATCTTCGGTAAATCTTCTTCGCACTATTTACAATATCTTTGACATGCATTTTCATATATTTATATGAGAATACGTACATACATATTTAAAAGTATTTTCTACCTTTCAAAATATTTTGCAGCAACCATAAGCAACACTTTTACCCTACTTTTGTTTATTCATTTTTTAAGTAATTATGCAATACATCTTTCAAACGTTTTTCGAAGCAACACTCTTTATTCTACTTTATATTGTCAACAGCCATGGCCTCCATTGATCCATTGATCTCGAAGTGCATGCTTGAACTTGTTTTGGGACTCCAGTGTTCCAAAACACAGTACATGATTTTTTTTAATTTAAAAGGTGCTGTACTAAAAACAAGTTTGGGAGATGATTGATACATCCTGATGCCACTCCTAGTCTGAAATGGTGCTAATGTGGCCATACTATTGAGAAGTACATAATTAAAGGATGACTATCTAGTTGAGAAAATATGCAAATATATCAAGTAACTAATATGGCGATCTATCAATACCAAAAGAAACTGCAAAAAAAAGGAAAACGTATTATGATATACTGCCAGTTTGATTGTGCTAGTAGTACAATTATAATGATCATGGTAAGCTTGCTTAACTCTTAGCACAAATATGCTACTCCAACTATGTACTATTAATTAATAAGCTCAGATCAATGGAATAACAACTCTAACCAAAAGAACTAAAAATTAGAACTTGAAAATAATATTTTATACTGATCTTTAGATTTCATCATAAAAAGGAATATTAAAGGGTTATTTGTATCAAGGAGAGGGGTAAAGTGTACCAAGCAGATCAAGGGAGTACCTAAACAGACAAATCGAGGGAGCGTTGAACGGAATCAAATGTACTTGCATCAATGGAGTGGGGGTAAGATCGTTCAACAAACAATTGCACAAATCGTTCAACAGATAATGTGTTTAACTAATGAGAACGACACTTATTTTGGGACGAATGGAGAACACTTAGAGTACCTCTGGTAAAAAAACACTTAAGAGTACCAAAAGATAATATTTAATTATTGTTTTTAAGAATAACATTTTCACTTTGTAACATGCTCAAAAATAATACACATGATTGATTCAGGGTATAAGTATGTGTGCGTGGTGAAAAGTATGATTTGTTATTTGTAGGCTAAGTCAATAAAAAGGAATACATAAGTTAGGGTTGGATGAAAAGAATTTTCATGATTGAATGAGGGTATAAGTAATTTGGTTGTTTACTAAATAAGTTTGAATAAAAAGCTTAGTTTGAATAAAAAAGTGTTAATAGTGATTTAGTTGTGTACTAAATAAAGCAAGTGTATATTAGTTTCCTCAAAAAAAAGGTAAGTGTATATCAAATGTTCGGCTTGTAAAAGATGTACAACAAATGGGATTACATGTGCACTCCAGTTAAATAAAATGAATTCAGAAAAGAACTAAAAACTCATTTACAGAACACAAGTTTGAAATGCCGAAAAAATGTTAACGGAGATTTAGTTACATACTAAATAAAAGAAGTGAACTTTAAGAAAAAGAAAAGTGGGGTGAAATAAAAGTGAACAAAAAAATGTGAGAAAGAAAAAGAAAAGATAGGAATGGATCTGATACAAACCTGTTTGAGAGACAAGAACAAAACTAGAGAAGGACAACATCGCTAGAGTCTCGCATAGATATGGATCTGATACACTACTTACCTTTAGGACAATTAATTCTAGCTGTTACATGTATATAATATGCATTATATTCTTGAGTGACTGTGATTTAACTTTGCAAGATATTAGTTCTTCTAGGAATGCCACCTAAATGTATGTGCATCCATGGTAAATGCAAATCCTGGTTCTATTGTTGTTTCAGAAAACTTTTCAGTACATTTAAGCATTTTAAAAAGCAGTGACAACACCTACGAGAGCAATTCAGGTGGAAACAAGCCATTCTTTAAAATGTGGTATACATTATACTCCTAAAACAAATAAATTTTCTCATAAAAAGGAACATTA